>JAQPPZ010015135.1:0-17661 GCA_028583015.1 Wollemia nobilis
ATTTAGTTTGGATTCGAGTTGAAAGCATGAGGATACGGAAACAAAAAAGGAGAATGCCAAGTACGATGCGTGTAAAACCAAACTTAACGCTAAAAGCCTATATATTGAAAATGCATGAAAGGAAAGAACATAAACGAATCGACATGAGATAAAAGCAATATGGAATACAACCCTCTTTATTGATATGCTTTTAAAGTCATGTTACAATACGTCTCCTTCCCTTTTAGGGGATAGGAGCGTTAAATATGTTTCTTGTCACATCCATGGATAGCCATCCTTCTTCCGCGTGCCCACATGTAAGATGGGCGGACCAAAACGTCGCCGCCGCTTGTGTATATGAATGTTGACTCCTTGCTGCTCCTCCAATGTCCAGATCCTACGTTCAAGGAAATAGAAAATAGTCAGTAGCACCTGTAGATAAAATAAAACATGCAATCCCCACGCCTTCAATTAGTGCAAGCAAGATGTAAATAAAACGATAACTAACATAGCTCCAAATGAACTAAAAATTTGACAGGGGCATCAAAACATCACAAGGAAAACACTGCAAATGGAACAGTCAGGAAATTCATCACAGATTTGTATTCGCTCCGGGGCGGGACGAATAGACCTACAACAAAATGTCAAAAAGCATTGTCCCAAATGTCATATCCGGGAAGCTCCAAATCACCTGCAAAGTTGGGGATTAGCTAATTGGGGGTATTTTGGGAAGACCCAGATGGTCATATTTTCCCAATTTGGCCTCTATCACCAAGAATTTGATGATGCTACCTGCATGTTAGTAAAGGCGAGAAATAATAGAAACATGATCAAAAATGCTCAAAACGATGTGAAATTTAAATGACAACCTATCTAAGCAGCATATAATCAAATGCAAAAATAACAGAAAGGAAATCTACCATAGATTTCTAATCGCTCCGGGGTGGGGCGATTAGGACTGCAGCAGTGTGGGGGGCGCCCGGGGGCAGGACGCCCTCCGTTTGGGGCCTGATTTCGGCACCAATCCACTTGGGATGGGTCCAAAACCTCTTGTGGGGTATTGTCGGCAAATTTGGTGGGATATAGTGGCCAAATGTCGGGTCTTGGTTCCGGATTTGCGCTTCCAATAACCACCCTATGACCTCCTCTCCAAAAGAGATCAAGGATGTGAAAGGCACAAATCAAAAAGGTGTGTGTGTGGAAGTAAAACGACAGCACTTCATTGCTCAAAATGCTCCTCTCTGTCTCTCATTTTGGGGTGAGAAGACTCACCAATTTATAGACCTGGAGGTCTCTTTGGATGAGCATGCAGAGGCGCCACTTGGCAATCATGCCTTTCCAGGGGAGGGAAGATTCCTCCCTGATTAGGGGCTTCATGACTGCCCCTGTAACTGCCTCTAACGCTCGAAAATGCTCACTCACACTCCCATGCAATGAAGGAAGAATTAAGTGGCGGATCTGAGCTGCCATTTGTCAAGATTTGACTTTTTTCCCATCAAACCTGCTATTCGCCCCACCCTGGAGCGAATACTGCTAATCGTCCCTGGGTGGGGCGAATACCAGTTTGTAATCGTCCCTGGGTGGAACGAGTATGGAGCAGAGTGCCTGAAGGTGCCAAATTGACTCCTGACCTTCCCAAAACTATTGTGAGAGTGGTTAGGACCACTGTTTAACCTCTGGGGGCTGCCCTTGGGGCTATGTGCGTCAATGCGATCAGTGCTTGTAGTCACATAATCGGATAGGTGCTATTTTGGTGTCTACAGATGCCCCTTTTTGGGATGCGTTGTGCGTGGCATAGTGCTGAGCAAAAATAGATAACCAAAGCACTAATGATTAGGGTTCCTCAGTAACCTAACCAAATTTTGATGCCCCAAGTATGGAAAGGGCATGCATTCTTGAATCCTTGCTTCTGACGAGCGAAGTAACTCAATTCAAGTGTTAACCTTTTTCGGTGAGGTGTTACTTGATCTTGGACATTGATCAGTCATGAATAGGCAAAGGGCGCAACCTTTTGTCTATGGGAACCTTGAGTTCATGATTCATGAATGCCAAGTGTTTGATCAGCTTGTGATTATTGCTTGTTTGCTGCCCCAAGCAGGGGCGTGATTGTCTTTATCAATGATTCTTCGAATGCATGCCATTTCCATGATTGGGTGTGTATTTGTTGATTGGTGACTAAGTGTGACTACCCCCTCAAGCGACGAATCGATGAGGGAATGACCTACATGAGAAAAGTGACGAGTCACTTGACCCAAGATGACTTGGGTAAGGGTGCCTTCAGATGTTTATCATTGAATGTGTGTGCAGTTTTTCGACATTTAGACCTATTTTTGGTGGGTGTGAACCCTTCTTGTGACGCTTCTTGGAGCTAAAATTGGCAAAAATCCATCTTCCCGTGGAGTGGTCCGGCTATGGTAGCCTTCTTAGGGAGTAGGATAGTGACAATTTGTGACCCCAATGTCAGTTTTGCATGCCAATAATGGCGGCGCAAAGGCGCCTTTGTTCGACAATTTTATTGCTATTTTTGGGTGGGTTTGGACCCTTTTGGTAACGCCATTTGGGGATGAAATTCTCGACAATCCGTCCTCCCGTGGAGTGGTCCAGCTATGGTAGCCTTCTTAGGGAATAGGATAGTGAGGATTTGTGACCCCGACATCTATTTTGCATGCCCGAAATGTCAAGTGCAAAAGCACTCTCATCGGGCAAGTTTATTGCTTGTTTTTGGGTCATTTTGTGCAATTTTTGCTATTTTTGAAATTTTTGCCCTGTATTCATTCTTGGGTGGGACGAATACCAGTTTAGTATTCATCCCAGGGAGGGATGAGTGCTAACCAGAGTGCTCATCCCAGGGAAGAATGATTACAAGCTCAAAAAGCCTATTTAAAGGCCAAAACTGAGTTTTGGGCTCATTTGCATTTGTTTTTCCTGGTGATTTGGAGCTCTGAGGAGGAGGAGGTTAATTCTGCGAAGCGAAGCACTGCTGAATTTCTCCTGACATCATGAGTTCATGAACCAGATCGAGCGGCGGAGCCGAAGCGAGACCAGTAAGTGATCTTCCTCGTTATTGCTTGTATTTTGTTGTTACAGTTTTTAATACCGCAATTTATTTGTTGTTTCTTTTGTAGTTTGTTGTTCAAATTAAAAATGAAAACCCTAATTAAATGTATGTCATTATGCATGACTTGTTGTTTTATGGCTTCATGAAAACTTAGGTAAAAACCCTAGGTAAACAAAGATCAAAAGTTAGTTTATAACTTAGCTAAAAACTTAGTTTAAAACGTAACTGAAAAACTTCACTTAACCCTAGTTAAACAAAGATCAAAACTTAGGTTAGAAACATAGGGTAAAACTGAGCATAAAACGTAGCACAACCCTAGTTATTTTTTGTTGTTTTTGTGTGTGTTTTTAATTTATCGATAGAATTAAAAACCCTAGGACTGACAAACCATTTTTTTTGAATTTGTTTGTTTGTTTTTAATTTATCAGTTAGAATTAAAAACCCTAGGACTGACAAACCATTTTTTGAATTTTTTTGTTTGTTTCGTTTGTTTGAATTTTTGTGAATATTGTTGTTCGACATTCATCTGTTTTTAGCTGTACATTGTTTTATGCATTGTTGTATATTCATGTTATTGTTGTACAGTTTTTCATGATTTTAATGTTTTTATTTTGTTTTCTTTTGCAGGTTGTGAAGAGCCGGTACCGTGTGCCCACGGTTTTCACTGAAGCGTAGGAGGCACTGACTTTGGCTGACTAGGAGTGGCTTGATGCCCTTGGGCTCAAGCAAGTGACTCGGCTGGAGCCTGTGGTTGGGGATCGAGCCTATCTGATGACCCTGATCAACTTGTGGGATCCCCGGACCAACACCTTCCATCTCCCAACAAGGGAGATGACAGTGACCTTGGAGGATATCTATCAGATTCTATGGATTTTGATAGATGGATTGTCGATCAGGATGACGTTGCGTGATCAGCGGACAGCCATGCTGACACGATGCTTCGGGCATGGGGAGGAGGTGGGTGTGGATAGCCTAGTGGAGAGGGTAGAGGGCGACTGCCAGATTGGTGGGATTTTGGTTCGATGGTGGCTAGAGAAGGGGGTGTTGGGAGTGAGGCACGCAGTACTTATGGGCCTCATTTCCAACATGCTGCTACCTGACTCGTCAGGTGCGAGGTTCCCATGGAACCTGTTGGATGTGGTCTTTCGACTGGTGGAGTGTCCGACGCATGAGCCCTTGATTATGAGGTGGGGGTAGACACTACTGGCACAGCTCTATGATGAGTTGTACGAGGTCCGCTACCAGAGGTGGAAGGGTATTGGGTGCAGCTTTCTATTGCAGTGCTGGGCTTGGCAGCACATAGCGATGGAGAGGCCGGTGGGGTTGTCATGGATGACTCGAGTGGAGATGGTGGATAGGGATATAGGTTATGCGGCTCTATGGTGGTGGTCTGAGGAGCAGGGGTAGAGTCGATGGTGGGCAGGTGTCATAGGGCACTATGTCGATGCCTTCGCTCGGCTTACTCCAGGGGAGGTGTTCTGGTGCCCCTATCGAGACTGTCCAGCCTAGCTTGAGGTTGGAGAGTGGCTTCGATGGGTTCATAAGGGGCGGTGGCTGATTGGGTGGCATGGGACCGAGTAGGAGTTCTTCCCTTATAGTCGGGTGACATGATAGTTTGGGGTGCACCAGGGGTTTCCTGGTGAGCCCGTGGTCTATCGATGTCGAGGGGATGAGAGGACTCTGGCCTGGTCGGTCATTGCATCATTAGGTGAGGATTCAGATACAGCTATTGATGTCCCAGATGTGGATGACATCGGGACTACCATGGAGTATGACCAGTGGTGGACACTACGGTGATGGTGGGGAGAGGGACCACTAGGAGGTGTCGAGGCATTAGCAGTAGGTGATGAGGGTGCAGAGGCACCAGGTGAGGGTTGGGGGGTTCCATTGGAGGATGCAGATATGGTAGAGGTGGATGATTTTGTGGGGGAGGATTTTGGGGTTCCGAAGTAGCCGAAGATGCAGGACGTCCCGGAGTAGTGGGAGCCAGAGCAGGCTACTGTTCTAGAGATGCCAATGCCTCAGGCAGTCTCGGAGGACATGGAGGCAGGGTTGCACGCTGAGAATGCATGATTGGTGGGGCTACTCCGGAGGTGAGATGAGGAGCTCGGGGATGCACTATGGGAGAGGGATCTCCTACGAACGTAGCTAGCGGAGCGGGAGAACACACTTGCGATGTATCACCGATGGGAGGGGGATACCGATGCTATGCAGGAGGGGGATCTCCTATGGATGCAGCTGGCACAGTGCAACGAGAATTTGGCTATGTATCATCAGTGGGAGATGGACTTGGTGTGGCATCGATTGGAGCTGGAGGTGGAGATTAGCCACCTCGATGGGTGGATCCCTGTGTTTAGTGGAGGTGGATCATCGTGCCGCTCGAGAGGGAGCGATACTGAGCAGTCAACATCCTCTCGATGCAGGCGACTGGATGAGGGAGGCTCTAGTAGGCGTGATGCGGGGGCTAGCAGTAGCCACCCTGAGGGGTCCCATAGGACCCACACCACAGGGGGTAGTTCCCGTCGCACCGATCCTGCGTGATCATGGTGGCCGATGCCCTAGGCTTGGGGGTTTTGAGGTTTTGCTTTTGCGGGGTTAGATGACCGGTTATTGTAGCCTACGGGCATTTTTGATGATATATATACAGATGACTTTATTTTGTTTATACACATGTCGGCATTTGATGTTATGCTCAATGATTGTTGAATGTGTATGTATGCATGTTAATTGATGTTGATGGATGCATATGTTATGATGAATGCAAATGTTTCTAATTTTTAGGATATGCAAATGGAATGGATGAATTAAATTTGTGTTGTTTGGCGGGGGCACCATAGACTGTTTAGAACTTATGGCTTTTTGTCTTAGGCGATTGTTGTGGTAAATGAATTTTGTTGTATACATGCTATTTTTGTATTTTTTGATGGCAATTCGAGGATGACAGATTGCACAGGTGGTTTAGAATGTAGTTAAGGTTTTCTGAGACTCAGATGTTTTAACCAACTAGCCAGTACTGTAATGTTATCTTACAAGACTTTTGGACAAGGTATGAATCGGACTTGTCTTTGACCAAGTTATTTCACATCCCTGTGTGTGCAATTGAGTTCGTTTATGTGGTATTTGTCAGGATACCGCCAGTGCCAGATAGGCTGTCAACCAAACCTATACTGAGGATCACCTAATTAGCTCCACTAACTCCTTTGTTGTATTTAGTCAGATTAATCTACGGTGCTATCTAGGATACCATAAGCTAGCTCATCCACATGCAAACATTGATCTGTACATGAGTTAATGTGACAGATATATCGTCATGCGGGAGGTTTACCACCAGTGACCGATAGGCTATCCACCAAACCGATACTGAGGTTTACTTCATGACCTTCTGAATGTTGAGAGTTCCAGGGATTCAAGTTCGACTCCCTTCTTTTCTTCAATTGTATTGGGATACTTGCTCTTTTGTAGTGATAAAAATCATTGTTTATTTTTATTATATATATTTTTTCTTTTGAGCAAGGGATTTGAATTTCGAGTGATGAGAATCACTATTGTATGTGCCTTTTGATGTATGCACTTTGGTGGTGATGTCAAATTTTTTGGAGTTTTGACTTTTGCAAAATTTTATGATGTTTGCAACTTTTTGAGAACTTGGGATTCTTGGGGAATTGGGTAGGGAAGATGCTTGTCCTTTTGCCAACTCTCAGCATTCTTGGGGTCATTCGCATAGGGGGATGAACAAGATAACCATTTCGCTTATGGTGACCTGGATTGCTTTGCAGGTTTCATCTTTCGTTCACACAACTTTGGAATTTTTATGTGTGTTTTTATTTGTGTTGGGATGCTACGTAACAAGGTGTGATCCAAGTAGAACTCTACCTTTGGAAAATTTATCTGACTTTGTACAGTATTTGGCTAGAAGGCTAATGATAGCTGAATGACAAAACTCTAGATACATTAGAAGACCACTGACTATGATATGGTAAAATAACGTGAATGGTGGTTATTTTTGATGGACTATTTATAGAATGGAGAAATGTGGGAACAGATGGATTTGCCGAGTAATTATAGTTCTATGGTGCCTTTGACCTGTATGACCACAAATATGCAATGTATGGATGTGATGCTTAATGCAGCTATTATTTTTGTGTTTTTGATGGATTGATTTTTTGTGGGTATGAAGATGAGATGCAAAAAGAGCTCTTTATTGTTGTGATGATTTTGAGCATGCATGGAAATGAGATGCAAATCTTTGTTGTTTTTGATGATTTTATTGTTTTTGAATTTTCTTATTTTTGACCAAGCGATTGTGGGAATCCTTGGAGCTTTTTGGTTTGACCAAAGGGGTAATGGGCACCTTTGGGGCATTTTTGGGATTGACCAAGCGATTGTGGGAATCCTTGGATGTTTTTGGGATTGACCAAGTGTGAATCCTTGGAGCATTTTGGGATTGACCAAGCGATTATGAGGAGTGGGAAATCCTTGGAGCATTTTGTTTGGGCTATGGCTCTTTTAAATATGGAATGGCCACAAATGACTGATGTTCAAGGGTTCTAGTTCCTTGATTCCATCAAGAGAGGCTAGCCGGTATGTTCCAGGTCCTATTTTATTGTCGATGACATAAGGACCTAACCAGTTTGTCATGAACTTGTCCCTTAGATGGGGCGGCAAGTTAGAGTTTTATTGGTTCTCTTTTAAGACTAAGTCACCAACCTGAAAGTCCCTCAGGTGAACCTTCATGTTGTATGCCCTCTTAAGTCGCTCTTGATAGATACGTAAATGCTCGAGAGCATTAACGCGTCATTCATCGAGCAACGTAAGCTGGTCTAACCGGGCCTATCATGCAGTGTCATCATCGATGAACTCTTGCATTGATATGCGTAGGGAAGGAATTTCCAACTCGAGAGGCATGACAGCCTCGGAGCCATACATGAGCGAAAATGGAGTTGCCCTAGTGGGCGTCCGAATGCTAGTGCGATAAGCCCATAGGGCAAGTGGGATCTGAATGTGCCAATCCTTATGACTGTCTGCGACTATCTTTTTGAGGATGGCAACTAGCATTTTGTTTGACGCCTCTGCTTGCCCATTTGCCTACGGATAATAGGGTGTCAAAAAACTATGCTGAATTTTGTACTTTGTGGTCAAAGCACGCACGTCTTTGTTCTTGAATGACGTCCCATTATCCAAGATTATCTTGGATGGAATACCAAAATGACATATGATATTATGTAAAATGAACTCCGAAATGCGGGTTCCAGTCGTAGAGGTAAGCGGAATTGCTTCCACCCATTTGGTGAAGTACTCTGTGGCCGTTATGATGAACGTGTGATGGCCTGACGACGTAGGGGAGATATTTTTGATTAGATCTAAACCCCACTGCAAAAATGGCCAAGCCGATTGGATCGGCTGCAAGGCCTGAGAAGGTACGTGTGTCAAATTGGCATGGTGTTGACACTTCATGCACTTCCTTACATACGCGCAACAATCTCGCTCTAAATATGGCCAGTAATAGCCCATGCAGAGAATGCGCTTTGCGATGGCCATACCACTGAAGTGGCCACCGCATGTACCATCATGCGCTTGGGTGATCGCCCAAGTGGACTCCTACTGGTCCAAGCAATGAAGGAGGATTCCTTCATAGCTACGATGGTACAAAATGTCTCCTAACAAGACATACTTTGCCACTTTCTGCTTGAATGCTCATTTTGTGGCATGCATCAATCCAAGTGGGAGGTTACCTAACTTGAGGTAGTCCCTTATGGGTGAATACCAATCCTGCTGATCAGAAGCCTCGATGGTATGAACAACCAATCCCTCTTGAAGTTCATCCCTAGCAAAAGTTGAGCGGGAGAGAACTTGTAAGAATAGCATTGTGTTGCTATTAAGGGGAGTAGGGGAGAACAAGGACCCCCAATTGGCATGATTCAGACAATCATGGATTCGAGAGAACGTGTCCGGGGATGGTTCAATCTGGATCAGGTGGATTCCTGGCATTAAGTTAGAGCTTGCATGCTCCATCATGGATTGCGATAGTGTTTTGACTTGAATGGTTGTCATATCACCAGAAATGTCTTGCGGGATTAGTGACCCCAAGGAGGCCATAGTGTCCACAAAATGATTCGATGATCGAGGGAGTGCCTCGATGTCGTACCATTCAAGATTTGCCAAGAATTTGTCCACAAGGGCTTTGTAGGCCTGTAGAACTGGGCATTTACACTGGAATACCCCTTTAACTTGGTTGACAATTAGCAGCGAATCACCAAAGATGTTCAATCATTTGATGTTCATGGTGATTGTTGTCTGAAGACCTATGAGCAAGGCTTCATATTCTGCATTGTTGTTGGTGCACGAGAAGTCTAATTTAAATGACAGAGGCATTGGAGCCCCTTGCGGTGTGAAGAATACAATTCCCATGCCACCCCCTTGCTCACATTTAGAACCATCAAAAAATAGGGTTATGTCGGCCTGTGACTCAGGCTCATCAGAATCTGGCGATTCTGAGACATGGAAGACCCCATCATCGGGTAGTTCTATGACCAGAGGCTGATCATCTTTGAGGGGAGCCTCTGCTAGTTGATCGGCTATGACTTGACCTTTGATGGATTTCTGTCCAATAAACTCTATGTCAAACTCCATCAACAACATGATCCATTTCGTCATGCGGCTACTATGATAAGTGTGACTCATCATGTACCACAATGGATTCTCCTTAGACACAACATACGTCATGTTGCTCAGCATGTAATGGCATAACTTTTTGGTAGCAAACACCACTGCCAAGCAGAGCTTCTCAACGTATGCATAGTTAAGTTCATAACTGACCAGGGTGCGGCTAAGATAATAAGTAGCCTGTTCTTTGTGAAGTTCATTTTTCTGGGCTAGCATGGCGCCCAGTGCCACCTCAGTAGCTGAGATGTATAAGTAGAATGACACTCCTGGTCTAGGTGGTGCCAATACTGGTGGCGAAGCCAAGTATTGTTTAATGTCATCAAAGGCTGACTGGCACTCGTCATCCCAGTGAAATGCTACCCCCTTATGCAATAATTTGTTCATGGGTCGGCACTTGTCAGATAGTTGCGCTATGAAGCGCTTAATTGACGTGACCTTTCCCTATAGGCTTTTGAGCTGCTTAATGGTAGTTGGGGGGAGCATTTCAAGGATTGCCTTGACTTTGTTTGGGTCCACCTCGATGCCTCACTTTGAGACTATGAAACCCAAGAGTTTTCCAGATGTGATGCCAAATACGCACTTCTTGGGATTCGGTCTGACTTTATGTTCCATGAGGCGATCGAGGATCTTGCTTAAGTCATCGAGATGATCTGGGCACAAAAGAGATTTGGCCAACAAATCATCCATGTAATCTTCCAAAGTTTTATGCATGTAATCATGGAAGATGTATGTCATGGCACGTTGGTAGGTGGCACCAACATTTTTAAGGCCAAAAGGCATGACCTTATAACAAAATGTCCCCCAAGGCGTTGTGAACACCATTTTTAGTTGGTCCTCGGGATTGATACGAATCTGATTGTATCCCGAGAAACCATCCATGAGGGATAGCATTTCGTGACCTATTGTAGCATCTACCAATGCGTCGATGCTTGGCAAGGGGAAATCATCCTTAGGACTCACTTTGTTTAGATCTCAAAAATTAGTGCATATGCGAATCCTCCCGTCGAGCTTCTTGACGGGCACCATGTTGGACAACCATGGTGGGTAATCCATGCAGATGACAAACTGTGCATCCAACAACTTTTGCAATTCATCTTTGACCATCAAGGCCACTGTTGGGTGCATCTTACATAGTTTTTTCTTAACGGGCTTGACTGTCGGATCAAGCGTTAGGTTATGCATGACTAGCTATGGATCTAGCCTCGACATGTCTTTGTAGGACCATGCAAAAACCTCCTTCTTCTCTTTGAGAAGGGTAATGTAGTCGGCTTGCTCTTCGGGAGATAAGCTTACCCCCAACTTGATAATCTGTGGATTCATTGGATCCGAGCCGATGTCTACGTCAGTCATCTCCTCGACTAACATGTGGGATCCGTCCTCCAACTGGTGTGGAGTTGGGATCAAGTGGATATCATTTGCTTGAGTTCAAATATGCGTTGGGAACCTCGGGTTCCTCCTCAGCATGGAAGATATCCTGAGTTGGCTCTGGGGTGAAATGGAGCATTTCACCGAAAGGCCAGTACTTTGATGGGGATGGTGGTGAATTGACGTGATCCCAATCTATGGCATCTATGTCTAAATACAATGACTATGTTGGATCGGCCGGATTGTGGATGGGGGCGGTTAAGTCAATGGAGATCATGTTGATGAAATGATTTTGGTCTCCATTACCGTGGGTGTGATGACTCGAACATTCTGGATGTTCTCTGTGCTCCGGGTCTGGCTCTGGAGGTATTGGCATGAATGGATCGGCCCTATGTGCGGATAGGAAGATAGGGTCTGCCCTCGGCACTGATGTTGCTATAGGGTCTCTGGGTGGAAGGTGTTCTTCGTATGCCCAAAGTGGCGGATTCAACACTTGGTCCCACTGTGCTGGGTCTACGTGCCACTCATGCCCTGGCACTATGTTTAGTTGTTCAAATATGTCATTAATCTCCAAGGGGTATTGTTGTTGTCGCATATGATTGAGATAGGCCATCTCAGTTTCATCTTCATAATCACTGTCGGAGATCCAAAGGCCTTCGTTGGCTCCAACAACCATTCATGACATTAGAGGCTCGTCTTGCTCGAGCAAATTGATCTGGCCCCATTGGGGTTGTTTCGCTCTCTACGGTGGGGCCTGATTGTCTTGTGGTGGCACTTGCTCGATGGGAGCCGCCAAAGGGAACATTGCCAAGAGGCTTTCCTGATAATCATCCATGGGGGTCACTTGTGAGTGATTGCTATCTGATTCGAAGGGATCCCATGGTGCTACCTCATATTCTGACTCATCTTCTGAAGATCCTTCTTGACCTTGTCTATATCCCCTTTGGAGGTGAGCTCTCAAACTTTCTCCTCTCTCGAGCGAAGGGAAAGGGTTGTTGAGGTTAACAAGGTTGGTGGTCGACCATGGGAGATAATCCTCCAATGTATATGTTGTATTAGGATTGGCATAGGGATCTAATGCCAATCCACCCTTGTTGCCTATCCCTAGGCCTTGCATGTTCTCTACCAAGATGTCCAGGGGTAGGGGGTGGTTGAACCCTACTCCTGACTTGTCGTATGGCATCTGATATCTTGGTTGGCAAAGAACACGCACTCCTTGCTCATATCTGCCTAACCCATATCCATGCCAATTGCATTGGCCAAGGTATCTCAAAGCAAAGTCTGGGTTGGACAAATAGTTGACATCTTCTGCAAAGGGCTCTTCATCTTCGTCCTCTTGCATGTATGGTTCAATACCATGATCAAGGCCCCCATACACAAAGTTTGTCTGGTTCGGAGGGTAGCCTAGAGGAACAATAGTACCAATGGGGAGGCGAGGTCTCCCCATGTCCTGCATGGACTCTAGTGTGGGTGTTGCTACAATATTCCACACCAGATACTCCCCTAGGCCCGTATTGGCCATTTCAACGGTGATTGTTGGCGATTGAGGGGGAGGGAACGAAAGTTCTTCCGGAGTCCACTCCATGTCGGGTGAACTAGGAGCCTCGACTTCCATTCTGCTAGGCATCTCCTCAGTAGAGATAGTTGATACTGATGGCGGTGCCTCTTCCAGGGGTTTCTTCCCTTTGTCCTTCTATGTGGCCATCGTAGGTGGCATCGTTGGTGAAGGACCAGCCGATGAAGATGGACCCGACTATGGTTTTTATGGGCTTGTCAACGGGGATGCCTATGGAATCGGACCTTGTTTAGATGGATTCAACTGAAAATCCAAATGCATTGATGGAAGGGTCGATTGCGGCATCAGCTGCACCGCATTGCAATACTTGAAGGGTTCTAAGTCCGTCGGGACTACATGCACCTCCCCTTCAAATGTATACTTTAAGCACTGATGAGCTATCGAAGGGACACACTTCATGTCCCTGATCCATGGCCGACCCAGCAAGATGTTATAGGCCATCTCACCTTCCAAAATATGGCACAATGTAGGTATAGTCTTTTGTCCCACCTGGATGGGTAGGACAATTGTGCCAACTGTCGAGCATATCGCATCATTGAATGCTCGTAGAGTGTAGGTGGAAGCCATGATGTGAGATGCTGGCAACTTCAGATGTTTCAATGCCATTGTTGTGATGATATTACTGGATGAGCCAGTGTCTACCAACACCCTCTTATACGGAATCCCGTTGACCCGCGCGATAACGTGCAGGGGTGGATCCGCCATATCATCAGCCACTGATTTCACTTCATCTTCTCGAAAGGTGATGACTGGCTCAGTGCATCATTTGACATGTCCCACAAAGTTGTTGAAGGAATTTGCTTCGTGGGGCTGCAACTCGATGGCTTTCAATATCTCCATTAGAGCCTCCCGATGGGGCGTTGATTGTTGTATGAGCTCGTATATGGAGAGCCTAGCCGACGTGGTCCTCAAGCTCTAAGTGAGTTTGGTCCGAATTGTGGCCATGGGTCTAGGCGGAGGAGGTTGTGTAAGGTGTTGTTGTGGTTGTGACATTGTTGGCACCTCTCCTGTAGCTGCCGTGGGGGCAGCTACACTCGGATACCTCCTATTTCGAGTCACTATACTGATCATCCCTACATACCCCTACATGGGGCAGTTCTGTGTGACCTCATTGACTTGTAGGGTCTTTGCCTATGCATCATGGGCAGGCAAGGGGTCCTTAAAGACCTCCATTTTTTGGTTGCTTGGTGCCACGGGATTATCCACCGCTAATGTCTTGTTATCTATTAGGTCTTGCACCAAGCCCTTAAACTTCCAACATGCATTAAGGTCATGTCCCTTCCGCCTATGGAACCTATAGTACAAATATTCCCTGTAGCCCTTAGGTTTTGGCACGTTGGGATCTATGGGTTGAATCTCGGGTAGGTTGATCAAGTTTGCCACTGACAAGCGGTCAAACAGGGAGTCTCTGGACTCTGTGTAAGGTGTGAATTGTCGCCTAGGGCGATGCTACTGATTTTGTTCTTGCCTCTAATTTTCTCGGTCATAGCTGTTAAGAGGCACCGCCTGATAGTTAGCCTTTTGGGGCTGTGTTGCTTGTGCAAGCTTGGGGATGTTTATAGCAACTTGATTGACCGCAACGGGTTTTTGTTGCGTGGTCCCTATTTTGGTGTTCTTAGACCATTCTTTCTTCTTTGGCTTGGCTATCTCGCCATCCTAAATCTTGATCTCTTCAATGATTTTGGCTTGCGCTAGAGCTTCCTCTAAAGTGGCATATTGTTGCAGCTACAATAGCATAGAGATCGATCTCAAATAGCTCTTTGAGAACATTTGGGTGAGGTCGGACATAGGAGGGAGGTAGGGCAGCTTTGAAAGCAAAGTCCTCCATCGGTTCCCATAGGCCGCCATGGTTTCTTCCTCATATTGCCTGAGGCTGGCTAGGTCGCTTAGTGATGCCTTCTTCTTGGTGTTGAAGGTGAAGCGTTCGAGGAACGCATCCACTAGCTGATCTAAGTTGCTAATGTTGTGCTTTGGCAATTGAGTGAACCAATCCGAGGTAGGGCCTACGAACGTGGTGATGAATGTTCTTAACAACAAAGCATCATTATCCTGAATGCCAAAGCATTGGCTCGGGAATCTAGTCACATGCTCTTGGGCATCCTCCTCACCTCTAAATATTGCCAACTGAGGCAGCTTAAAGTGTTCAGGGTAAGGGGGTGCTGGCACTGACGGATGCACAGGATGACTATGGAGTTGGCATAACATGGGCTTTTGGGGCCCAGAAGTCTTGGTCTCCATAGACTCCAAGCGCTCTAGCAGTGCTTTATATGCATCAAAATATTTAATCTCTTCCTCCTTAGTTAGCTCCTGTTGTGGGTTGTGGGAGACTTGAGGCCTATGGAGGGGTGGCCGGAGAGCAGCCCCTCTGCCTTGGTAGGGCATTTCGGCCCGCTCTTCTTCTTGTTCATACTCCTCATAGGCTTCTTGAGGAGTTTTTGGATGAGACCTATGACCATGGGTGGGTCCCCATGGAGGGAGCCCATCGTTGTTCCTGGGAGTGGCCTCCCGCTCAGGTCTAGGAGGTCTCGGAGGCAGCACTTGGTAAGGTCATGGGGACCTATCTCGTACCAAGGGGTTGCACCTCTCATACGGTTCTGCTCTTTGGGTGCGAGGGGTTGGAACCCTCTCAGGCACAGTGTTATGGAGCAGCTCATCTGTTTGGCATCGAATGTGCTCTTTGCTAAGGCGATATAGATGCTCTAGCTATTGTTGGTCTTGCTCAAGCTGCGTAATCTGTGCTTGGTGGGTGGCATGTCTGGTGACTTCCAGGTCAATTTGTTCCACCATCTTGAGTCTAGGAGGCCTAGATGCCTCTCCTACGCATTTATCTCGGTCGCGATGATCCGAGATCTCTATAGGTCGCTTCCCTCTATCGAGGTTGGTGGCATTCACTCGAGGCTCTGGCCTCAGTAGGTGATTCTGGTAGATAGCAGGTGCGGAGGCGCATTGCTCCCATGTTGTGTATTGCTCTTGAGGAATGTAATGGTCTTCCTCGTGCTCCCTTTCGTATATGTGAAAGGGGCGGGCAGAGTTGGCTCGCCCTGCTTGAAGAGCCTTGTGCTCTGGATTTGGCTTTTTATTCCTAACAATGATGGGGGGTAAAGGAGGGATGACATAATCATGTGGCCTCTCCTCATGGACCCTATGCTACTCTAGCACTTCATCATGCGGTGGCCACTCATACCGAGCTTCTAAGGGAGCCTTCCCATTTATATTGAGGGCCACATGTAAGGACTCCTCCTGAAAGGGTCTATGTTGGATGGGCGTATCCCTCAAAGGGGTGCCTCTATAGTCCCATTCTAAAATGGCATGATACATAAACAAAAATGAGAATTTCAAGTACGATGCGTGTAAAAACAAACTTAACGCTTAAAGCCTATATATTGAAAATGCATGAAAGGAAAGAACATAAACGAATCGACACGAGATAAAAGCAATATCGAATACAGCCCTCTTTATTTATATGCTTTTAAAGTCGTGTTACAATACATCTCCTTCCATTTTAGGGGATAGGAGCGTTAAATATGTTTCTTGTCACATCCATGGATAGCCATCCTTCTTCCGCATGCCCACATGTAAGATGGGCGGACCAAAACATCATCGTCGCTTGTGTATATGAATGTTGACTCCTTGCTGCTCCTCCAATGTCCAAATCCTACATTCAAGAAACATAAAATAGTTAGTAGCACCTGTAAATAAAATAAAACATGCAATCCCCACGCCTTCAATTAGTGCAAGCAAGATGTAAATAAAACGACAACTAACATAGCTCCAAATGAACTAAAAATTTTATAAGGGCATCAAAAAATCACAAGGAAAACACTGCAAATGGAACAGTCAGAAAATTCATCACATATTTGTATTCGCTCCGAGGCGGGACGAATAGACCTACAACAAAACGTCAAAAAGCACTGTCCCAAATGTCACATCTAGGAAGCTCCAAATCACTTGCAAAGTTGGGGATTAGCTAATTGGGGGTATTTTGGGAAGACCCAGATGGTCATATTTTCCAATTTGGCCTCTATCACCTAGAATTTGATGATGCTACCTGGATGTTAGCAAAGGCGAGAAATAATAGAAACATGATCAAAAATGCTCAAAACGATGTGAAATTTAAATGACAACCTATCTAAGAAGCATATAATCAAATGCAAAAATAATAGAAAGGAAATCTGCCACATATTTCTAATCACTCCGGGGTGGGGTGATTAGGACTGCAGCAGTGTGGGGGGCGCCCGGGGGCAGGACACCCTCCGTTTGGGGCCTAATTTCGGAACCAATCCACTTGGGATGGGTCCAAAACCTCTTGGGATGGGTCCAAAACCTCTTGTGATGGGTCCAAAACCTCTTGGGATGGGTCTTGGTTCCAGATTCGCACTTCCAATAACCACCCTATGACCTCCTCTCCAAAAGAGATCAAGGATGTGAAAGGCACAAATAAAAAAGGTGTGTGTGTGTGAAAGTAAAACGGTAGCACTTCATTGCTCAAAATGCTCCTATGGGTCTCCCATTTTGGGGTGAGAAGACTCACCAATTTATAGACCTGGAGGTCTCTTTGGATGAGCATGCAGAGGCGCCACTTGGCAATCATGCCTTTCCAGGGGAGGGAAGATTCCTCCCTGATTAGGGGCTTCATGACTGCCCCTGTAACTACCTCTAATGCTCAAAAATGCTCACTCACACTCCCATGCAATGAAGGAATAATTAAGTGGCGGATCTGAGCTGCCATTTCTCAATATTTAACTTTTTGCTCGTCAAACCTGCTATTCACCCCACCTTGGAGCGAATACTACTAATCGTACCTGGGTGGGGCGAATACCAGTTTGTAATCATCCCTGGGTGGAACGAGTATGGAGCAGAGTGCCTGAAGGTGCCAAATTGACTCCTGGCCTTCCCAAAACTGTTGTGAGAGTGGTTAGGACCACTGTTTAACCTTTGGGGGCTGCCCTTGGGGCTGTGTGCGTCAATGCGATCAGTGCTTGTAGTCACATAATCGGATAGGTGTTGTTTTGGTGTCTAC
>JAQPPZ010015137.1:0-22814 GCA_028583015.1 Wollemia nobilis
GGGAAAATCCTCAAATTTTCTCTGTGTAGCATTCCTTGCTTCTACTTTTCTCTATTCATTGCCAGGTTAGGGCACTGATTGCATAGATGTCCTTGAGTTTTGCATTCTGCACAGAATGCTAGTCTGTTATCGTATTCTACCAATTTTTTTTGATAGTATTCTCCATACTCTAGCTCCACAAACCTTGGCAATTCATTATCCAAATTAGCATTTATGTAGATTCATGCATGAGTCATCCTTGTCCTGGCCAAGATTGCATGGTCAATGGAGATCAGGTCCCATATAGTTCTGGCTATGCCTTGCAACCAATATTCATTGAAGAATTGGGCAGGTAGATTCGAGAGACAAATCCAAATAGGGGAAATGTTAATATTTTTCTTTTCAGGGTCGAAATATTCACCCCATCGTCTAAGAAAAAGACTCCTTTTGCCCAAAAACCAAGGACCTCCTGTTAAAATGTGGTTAGCATCCTCCATATTGTTAAAAAAGATAATGAAGAACCCTTGAGTTAGAGCTACCAACTCCAAGCTGCCTACTAGTCACCATTTACCCGTCGCCCAAGCCCTGATAGTCTCCATGTCGGGCCTACCTCCCAAAAAATTGCCTACCAAGGAGAATTATTCCATTAAAAGAAAATGGCTCATGGAACTTTCCAGGGCCAAAATTTTATTATTTACTAGAACTAGGGGTGGAAGAGAGAGAACCTCATTTATTTTTCCTCTAAGATTCAGCAAAATACAACCACTTCTTGGGCCCCGCATTGTCCTTCGTATCTTTTTTGTTGGGGTATTTATGAGGAGGGTTGGGCCCCTGCGTGATGCCCGCATCCAAATTTGCCACAACCTGACCGCCTTCCTTTGGATCCTTGCTTGATCCATGCTCGAGTTTCCCACCTACCCCTTCCATACCTGCTCTACCTTTGTCGCCTTGGCTGAGATTCCTGCCTAGAAAATTCAAACCCTCACTCCCGCCGCACCTGCTAAATATCAACTCACTCATGGGGGTTTATTATTGATATATAATCTAAACTAGTTACTTTGCATGGAATTAAATACATGTAAAGGGAATGCATAAAAGTAAGTTATGGAATTTAAATTACATAAAGTGAAAAAATTAAATTCATGAGGTTTAGAGTGTGAGAAATAAAAGAAAACATGGTTGTTACACCATAACAAGGATAACATGTGATCAATCAATACATGAAAAATTAATTAACATAAATTCCCACCCATTCATTTGATTATGAAATTAATAAGTGGATGACAAGATGGAGTAGAAGGACCATATCCAACCATTGCACACTTAGAAAACTAGAAGGGCAATACCACTAATGGGATGGATAATGAATTCCAAATTTCTTATAACCTTGTGAGTATAAAACACAATATTATATTAACATAGTGTAGTTCTTAATTATCATGGCTAGAAGATGATTAAAATGAGGGCCCGAGTCCCCTATTTATAGAAAAAATTATTGTTGAGTTACCTAGGATGAAAGGAAATTATTCTTAGTGAAAGTAAAGATTTAGGAGCAACTTTAACCAAAATTTTACACCTCCACATGTTATATGCATCCAATTATACCTATAATAGGTTTAGGAAGATCCAAAAATATTATTTTTTGGAAGAATTTCCTTGAAATTCATGCTAATTTTTAAGTTTACATCTTTTCTGAGTGATTCATTTAGTCTTGTCAAGAGATTTGCTTACATTAGTAAATAAAATATCTACCTTTATTGAGTTATTCACTTGTTGAGCTTGGAACTAACTTCACCAAAATTTTACCCATTTTGAAAGCAATAAATAATAATCAAAGACTATAAACTATCTATCTATCTATCTATCTACATCTATACCTATCTATCTATCTATCTATCTATCTATCTATCTATCTATCTATCTATTTGTTTGTCTGTCTATCTATCTATCTATCTATCTATCTATCTATCTATCTATCTATCTATCTATTTATCTATATCTATATCTATACCTATCTATCTATCTATATATCTATCTATCTATCTATCTATCTATCTATCTATCTATCTATCTATCTATCTATCTATCTGTGGTAATCCAAGAAGCATACACCTAAGCTAATAATAATTGAAACATCACATATAAAGCATAAAAGATGGACGAATTTGCATATAACCACAAAGTAGGGCTTCCTTTTTATTAAATTTCCAATGAAACTCGATTACAAATCCATCCCTCTTAGGGATACCCAATGTGATACAATTATTACAATCATAGAACAATCCCCATGCAAGGGTAGGTGTAATCCGAGACTTCCTAAATGCACATGAACTGCTCCAAGGTATCGATGACCTTCTTCTCCATGATTAGAGGTATTTGTTGCCTTGCATGTCAACACCCTGTTAGTCCTGCATACAATAAACAACAAGAAGCATATTAGTAATAAAGGAGGCCTCTCTTGATGAGGCTTTAAAAGGAAGTTATACAAAAAGATGCCATGAAAGCTTGAAATCAAGAAAGTGCAAGAAACATGGTAAACCTATGTTAAACATGAAATATTGCCATGAAATATGTAAAGGAAAGACAAAATTATCTATCTAATGCCCTAATTATGAAATCAAAAGCATGAAAGCATGAAATGTAAGCATTCTTGTCCTACTTACTACAAATGCCAAATGAGAAGAAAGATACCTAAAATCTTAATTCTACCGGACAAAAGTCTCTAATAAAGCAAATATACACCTGATTTATCTATTCTAATACAAATGAAATAACACCTACGACTAAAGACCAAGGAAATATGGAGATTGAACCTGACCATGGGTCTGTCATGCGATGAGCACTATTAGCCATGACTGACAGCCATGGCGAAGCCAAAAATGTACTTGCCCTCCAAATATGGCCTAGATCTCTAATTTCCTTGATGAATTGATGGTTCAAGGGTCACCTCTATGTCCTCTGATAGATTTGGTGGTTGAATTGTTCCGATTGTTGATGGATTGCTCGTAATATCATTTCTTGATTCTTCTAGCCTCCTAAGACCTCCATGACTTCAATTGTCATTTCAATCTCTCAATGCTAGCTAAAGGACTTCTCTCAATGCAAGTAGGTGAGTACTAAATTCAACAGGGCTTCACCGTTAAAATTCTCCTATGCATATCTCTCATTTCCCATTTTGGATGGGGTTCTTATAACCTCTAGGAAGGCTATGTCTTAGCTTCTTGAGGAAGCCAAGATCAAGAATGGATAGTTAGAGTAGTTGGAGGGAAGCTTCTGGATCTTTCCACCCCAAACCACTCGGATCTGCAACCAATTGGCCGTTATAACCGAATTTGGGTCGGCCAAAGTCCAACTAATTTTGACTGCTAGCCATGGCTCTGAGGCGCGGTCAACTCTATTAACCATGGGTCTCAACCATGACCAACACTAGTTAGGCCAAAATGCCTAAATGAGTGGTTAGAACCACTGCTATACCTTGGTATTTGTCCAAGGTCTTCCATATGGTCTTCTAGCATGTCCCATATGAGTAGTCACCTCGACATGATGCATTTTAGGTGTCTACAGATGCCCCTTTTGAGATGCATTGTGAGATCGAACAACGTTGAGCAAAAATAGACCTCCTAAAATGATGTCGTAGGTTGGATGATGATCATTAGTCTGATCAACATTAGATGCCCAAATCCTACAAAGAGGATGTGCATCCTAGAATCATTGCTTCCAACTGGATGGAAGGCTTAAATTGAAAAAGCTTTGGCAAGCTCCAACGGTGATCGGGTAGCTCAGGGCTACTATAGGCTTTCATGCCATATAGATCCGAAAGGAGGAGAGCTACTAACTTAACTATCATATTTGCTTTTTCCCCAATAGAGGGTAAGCTTATGATAGTCATTGGCAATGATTCATAAGATGAACGTAATTTTGACAAGATCAAGGGATCTTCTATTGACTTTGATTATGATTATGACATTATGACTACCCCCTCAAGCGATGAGTCGATGAGGGTAATGATAATTAATAAAGTGACGAGTCGCTTGACCACTATGAATGACTTTGAACAATTTAAAGTTTAGCATTTGAATACTTGGCAAGGCCTAATCAGCTATGATTGCAACTATTAATAGTAATTGTATATCTCTATCCCATGGAGCGGTCCAACCGTAAAGGCCTTCTTAGGGAATCAAGATGATAGCAATTCCAATTAGGCATGTGTTGAATCATATTGTTCGATGATCTGCTAAAAATGTCATAGAAGAATTGACATGAATACCTCATTCCCATGGAGCAGTTCGACCATCTGGGCCTTCTTAGGGATTGAAATGAAGCATAACAATTCAATGATGACTAATTTACCCCAAATGTCCTTATGGTAATTTACTCATCTTGCCAGATTGCATGGAGTGCAAGTCACTACAACCACCAAGTGTATAGGGTAAATCACTAGATACGAGGTGCATTTGGCTTTTGATTTATCTAATTTTTTTATTATTTTTAATATTTTTGACAATTCTAGTCAGATGGGTATTTTTAATTTAGCATTTTGAAACTCCATACGATGGGATTTGAGAGAATTTATTGTATATTGCTAGTCGTGCTTGTCAAAGTAGCTAAAAATGTCAAATTGCTTAGCCATGGGTCAGACCCATAGGTGAAAAACCCTAATTTGGGGACCATGGTTGTCATGCGTGGTCAGGGCCAAAATAGGAAATATTTAAGCATTTTGCACAATTTTTTAATTTCATTATTTACTATTGCAATTGAGAATCTGAGAGCTCTAAGAGGTGAGAAGATAAATTTGATATGGAATGCTACCGCAACTCGACCTCACTATCATCCACACCGATGGCAGACCAACCTAGAGGAGTCGGTGCTACTAAGGTAGAAGCACACAACTCTCGCTCATTATTTTCTTTTACCAGTTTTAAAATTAACCTCACTAAATAATGGGCTAATTAACATCACTAAACCAATAATGAACCTCACCCTAGTTAGGTTTAGCTTAGGTTAGCTTAGAGGGTTAGGGTTTTAATTTTTTAGGTGTCTCGAGATGGGAAATGACCCTGAAAAGGTCATTTCTCCTAGTCATGGTAGGCATGGTTCCCAATTATCAAATTGGGGGCCATGGCTATCAGCCATGATGGGATTCAAATCCCAATGGTCATCAAATTGACCACCATCCCGACCGTGGGTCTGAACCACGGTTCGACAACTTTAGGAAAATTTTTTCAATTTTTTTTATTTTTTAGCAGATTTAATTGATTTTTTATTCTTAGAAGTGCTTTTTTTCATTTTTTTGGTGTTTTTGAGATTTTATGATTTTGTTTGTCATTTTTAAGCTTTTTTTTATTATTTTTAATTGATTTTACCTTATTATTCTACTTTCCACCAGACTTTGACCATGAGGGCGAGGGAATCTGAGATCCTTCATAACCTACGTAGTGCATTGACCCACAGAGCAAGATTGGTTTGGGGCCATGGGATTTGGCTACATCTTGCACCTCCCCACCATCCAGGCTGATCAGGCCTATATGACTACATTGGCCCAATGTTGGGATGCACGGACCAATACCTTTCACCTATCGATAGGTGAGATGACTATCACTCTAGAGGATGTCTACCACATATTTTGACTCCCTCTAGATGGTGAGGCCATCACATCTTCATCGACTAAGGTGAAGGATGTATTTTGATCACATATTTGGCACCATAGTGAGGTAGCACAATGACACTCGGACCATGGAGGGGTCCACATTGAGCATTGGTATACAGAGTGGGTCTTCTCTCAATGAGCAACCATATTTATGCACCTGATCATGCAGATTATCCTACCCGACTCTTCTAGAGTGAGGTTCCCTTGGAACCTCCTAGCTAGGACTATGGAGGTCCTAGCGAGCCCCCATGATCATCCTCTGATCCTATCCTAGGGGAGTGCCTTACTAGCATAGCTCTATAATGAGTTGTACCAGATTACATAGAGGAGCAGAGTAGGCATCGATTGTAGCCTACTACTTTAGATCTAGGGGTGGTAGCATATTAGGATTGAGCATCCCACTAGCCTACCACTTAATATTGGCACCATTGAGGAGGTGCACTAGTGTTATATGACATGTTGGCCTCATGAGTAGGAGGGCTTTAGGAGTAGGTCTCATATAGGAGATCTAGCTTACTACATTGGATAGTTCTCATGACTACAGGTGGGCTAGGTGGACTGGCACCCATACCTAGACTACCCTCCATGGATGGAGGCTGATGACTAGCTACATCGGGCATGTAGAGATAGATGGCTCCTTAGATGTAAGTCTAAGGTACAAGAGTTATTTTACTTCTCTCATGTCACCAGATAGTTTAGGATTAGGTAGGACATTCTAGAGCTACCTACCATCTACCATCACCTCACTCTAGAGAGGGACTTGACCTAGCCTAGGGTGACTCCACTAGGTGATGAGGATGATGAATTTTAGGAGTCAAGGCTGATAGATGTAGGGACTACAACTGATTATGACACCTGGTGGACACTCAGGGTATGGTAGGGCTTTGAGGGCCCCTTGGGTAGGATACTAGATGATGCAACAGAGGGTGTGGAGGGAGTCGAGGTCGATCCTCATGATCATCGAGTCCATTAGAGGACTGAGGGTGGATGGGGTGAGGGAGGACATAGAGGATGCACCTCCAACTGAGGAGGAGGGTGATGCTCTCAAGGAGGGTGAGGCCACACCTGACAATGAGATCGGGTAGCTCAGGGCCCAGATTGCCAGCCTACAGACTTAGGTAGGCTCCCTATAGACACAGCTCCTACATCGAGATACCACCATTGCTACCTTATAGGCAAAGGTTGGGGATCTACAGTCTCAGCTCATAATAGGGTAGTCTCAATGGTATAGCTATGAGGAGGAGAAGACCGCTCTATAGGCTAATATTGATACAATAGGGATAGAGATACAGAGGATTACAGGGCAACACATCCTTCTACAGTCCCAACTAGATGCTCTAAGGGCACAGTATGATGCACTCAGGTAGGAGGGAGGACCCCTCCTCTTCATAGGTTGCTCTAGCACCTCCAACTACTCCAGAAGCTCAGAGTACATAGGGATTAGAAGGTGGACCCAAAGGATAGAGATCAGGAGACTACGAGCTCTAGTGCAACAGCACATCAATGATAGTGCAACAGATGCTTCCTACATCTCTACTATAAGGGAGAGATAGGGTTACTCGATGGTCAGGTTCCTGAGAGGTCCATGGCTCTAGGATCTCAGAGGACTCACACTCGAGAGATAGGGTAGTCCTCAGCTAGCTCTAGTCATAGATCACACAAGTCAGAGAGGACCTCTAGTGCCAGCTCTAGGAGGACTCACAAGGAGGGTGGAGGCGATGATAGAGCCTCTCAGACTAGGGGTGCAAGCACTTCTTAGTACTGATCTTATAGATGATATTGTACCATTTTTGAGTGTAAGGTCGAGGACCTACATAGATGTAGCCTACGAGTATTTTTGACATATGTCGATGTACTATTTATTATATATTTTTGGTACACACAACACACACACATATATATATATGATCTAACATTTGAGACTTATTATATGTGTGGATTTTATATGTTTTATTGTTTATGTTTTATGAGATGCATATGGATGCAATGCTTATATGTTATGTTGATTTTATGCTATATGATGTGATGTATGGATGACATGCACTAGATAGATATGGAATGTATGATTAGATGTGATGATATACATGTGTAGATGGACTACTTATGATGAATGTATATGTATGCAATATTTGCTATTAAATGCAAGTGTAATTTATTGTACTTGTATGCATTTAATTTATGATGTTATGACATAATTTATGCCATGTATGTATTGCATAGTTTTTCTATGATGAATGCTATGTAAATGAACATGTATGTTTTAATCACTTAAAACATAATGTATGAATGCAATATGGGTTTAAAAATCTAATGGATGACACCATAGAATGTATAACAATCATGAAATGTAATTGCTATATCTTTGTATAAAAATTGATAAATTGTACACCCCTATGTGAGATGCAATGATGTATTGTTTCTATTCATAAGTCTTTGTAAATTAAAAGAATATGGATAACATAGTCAGTGGCCATTTAAATATCATTTTTGACATCCATCCGATATCTAACCTATATTACAAATAGTTCTAATAAATAAACTCTCATAAAAGAAAATGATATTTGATAATTGCATTGAAAATTGGTTGTTGCTATTTGGGAATTTTTGAGGTTTACCATGAGACTCAAACACCCTAGTTGTCTAATCAAAAGTTGTATAATAACCATACTAGACTTCTGAAACATAAGGCTTTCGCTAGGATAGACCCTAACTATTCATTACCCATGTGTGTGCAAATGAGTATATTAGATAAGGCATAAGCATACCCCGATGTCAGGCGGGATTCTTTCAGCCCATTGCTAAGATTGGGGATCCTCAAATGTCTATCCAATCCTAGGTTTGGATTTTAGTTGGATGTAGACCACTAGGCGATACAGGACACCTGAAGCTAGCTCTTCCACATTCAAACATTGGTCTGCACAAAAGTGAGATGCTAATGTATCAGACATATCATCATGCGTAAGGTATGGTAGTGCTGACAATTCCAAGGATTCAAGCTCACCCCCTTATTTTCTTCAATTTATCGAGATACTTGCTCATATAAAGTGATAAGAATCATTATTTATTTTGTACTACTATTTTAATAAAACCTTTTTATTTTGTACTTTTTTTTCTTTCTTTGAGCAAGGGATTTGATACTGATTTGATTTTTGTAAACTTGAACTTGATTTAACTTGATTTGGGATTTCACTTTGGGATTTTTCTCCTTCATTTGTAAGCAAGGGATTTATTCGGGTAGGGGGAAAACTTGTCCTTTTGCCAATTGCCAACATTTCCTGGACCGTCCGCACAGGGGGATAAGCAAGATAAACTTTTCACCTCAAGATACCTGGTCCCACTTCATAGCATTCATATATCCCTCATCCTAATTAGGATTGTTTAGTTTGGATATTAGTGATAGGATTCTGATATGCTAAGGGCTATCAAAACTAGACCTCATCTACAAAAGCAAAGCAAGCTTTCTACCAAACTCTTGAGAAGACCACTAGGTATGGTTGAGTGACCAAAAAACCCTAGTATATTCTTCATAGCAACAAGAAAGGTTGTGTTGAAAAACACAATTACTCACAAGGGTGACGTATAATTATGATACTGCATAAAAGCATGATTGAAACACAAACGTGGTGTCATTTGTAAGATTGCAAACACAAACTATCCTAATGCAAGTGCAATGGATGGACATGCCTAATGCAATGCAAATATGAAATGCAAATGCAAATGAAATGCATGATGCAAATATTTTTGAATTTTTGATATTTTCCAATTTTTTTTAGATTTTATAACTTTTTATTTGACCAAAGGGCTTACAGATGCCTTTGGAGCCTTTTTTATTTTGACCAAAGGGCTTACAGATGCCTTTGGGGCCTTTTGATGGTTTTAGGCATAAAACACTTTAAGATGAAGGATGTTGAGAGGTTCAGGCTCTTCAACCCCTTCCAACGATGTCAAGCGGTATGTCCTAGGTCCAATCTTCTCAGAGATGATATAAGGACCTAACCAATTAGCCATAAATTTATCTCATAATTCTAGCGATAAATTTGAGTTATGTTGGTTCTCTTTCAGCACAAGATCACCAACCTCAAAGTCTCTTAGATGGAATTTGTTATTGTAAGCTCATTTTAAGTGCTCTTGATAAACGTAGAGATGCTCAAGAGCATTCATGCGATGTTCATCAAGTAGCATCAATTGATCTAGGTGAGCTTGCCACGTAGTGTCATCATCAATGAACTCTTTCAATGCGATGCACAACATTGGAATCTCCAACTCTAAGGGCATAATGGCCTCAATGCCATATACTAGTGAAAATAGAGTTGCCCCAATGGGTGTTCGAATGCTAGTCCTATAAGCCCATAATGCAAGGGGTAGCTGGATGTGCCAATATTTGTGGTGTTCTTGTACCATATTTTTCAAGATGGATACCACTATCTTATTTGAAGCTTCAGCTTACTCATTTTCCTATGGATAATATGGAGTCACAAAACTATGTTTGATCCTATACTTGGATGTTAGAGCCCTCACAATTTTGTTCTTGAATGATGTTCCATTATCCAAGATTATTTTGGATGGTATCCCAAAATGACTTATGATATTGGTGAGTATGAACTCAATAATACATGCTCCAGTTGTCATTGTTAACGGGATTGCTTCCACCCATTTAGTAAAGTACTCAGTAGCCATAATAATGAATGTATGTCGACCTGATGATGGAGGAGAGATCTTACCGATTAGATCCAAACCCCACTGAGCAAATGGCCAAGCCGCTTGAATGGGTTGTAAGGCCTATGATGGCAAGTGCGCAAGATTAGCATGATGCTGACATTTAATGCATTTCCTGACATACACATTGTAGTCCTTCTCCATAGTGGGCCAATAATAGCCCATGCGAAGGATGCGCTTGATGATAGCCATGCCACTAAAATGGCCACCACATGTACCATCGTGAGCTTGCAAAATTGCCCAAGATGATTCTTGGGGCTCAAGACAATGAAGGAGAACTCCATCATAGCTTCGACGATATAAAATATCTCCTAACAAGACATACTTTGTCACTTTCTATTTAAATGTGCATTTCACAGCATGCGACAATCCCTGAGGGATCACACCAAGCTTTAGGAAGTCATGTATCTATGACATCCAATTCTGATAGACCTCAGCCTCAACTATCAAGACAACATGTTCCCCTATGGTTTAACATTTGCAAATGTAGACTGGGAAACAACCTTATGGTGAATGGTAGTACCATTCCCCGTAGGACCCTACGAGATCAATGACCCCTAAGGTGCTCTCTTGAGAAAGTCTCTAGCTCTATAGAACCATTCATGGTTTGGTTCTACATGAATCATGTTGATTGACTCTTTGTTATCCAAAGCTTCATATTGCACAATAGAGTGTGACAATATTTTTACATGGATGGTAGTAAAATCGGTAGATAGATTCTGAGGGATTAAGGATCCCAAAGATGCCATAGTGTCTACAAATCTATTTGATGAATGAGGGATTGCCTCGATGTCATACCACTCCAACTGAGCTAGATAAGTATCAACAAGATCTTTGTAAGACTTTAGGATAGGACATCGACATTGAAAAAGTCCCTTCACTTGGTTGACAATGAGAAGGGAATCACCAAAGATATTTAACCTTTTAATCTTCATGGTGATAGCTGTTTGGAGGCCCAATATTAGGGCTTCATATTCAACATTATTGTTAGTGCAAGGAAAGTCTAACTTGAATGACAAGGGCATAGGAGCACCTTGTGATGTGAACAACACTATTCCTGCACCACCCCCTTGCTCACACTTTGAACCATCGAAGAACAAGGTCATATCAGCTTTGTTATCTGGTTCTTCAGGTTTGGGTGCTTTTGATAATGCAAAGACTGCATCATCAAGAAGCTCAATGGTGAGGGGCCTACTATTCTCGAGAGGTACCTCAACCAGTTGATCAGCTATGACTTATCCCTTAATGGAATTTTGGCTAATGAATTCCAAATCAAATTCTATCAATAGCATGATCCACTTTGTAGTACATGTATTATGATACGTCTTACTCATCATATACTACAAAGGATTTTGTTTTGATATGACATACATCATATGACTTAACATATAGTGCCATAATTTCTTTGTAGCGAACACTACTGCTAAACATAACTTTTCCACGTATGCATATCCTAGCTCGTAACTCACCAAGGTTCGGCTAATGTAATATATGGCTTGTTCTTTGTCTTGCACATTCTTTTGGGCTAACATGGTCCCTAATGCAAAATTAGTTGTCGATATATATAGCAAGAATGGTACATCTGGTCTTGGTGGAGCTAGTACTGGTGGCATCGCTAGGTAGTGCTTAATCTTAGCAAAGGTTGCTTGATAGTCCTCATCCCAATTGAATGGGACCCCCTTGTGTAGAAATCGATTCATGGGTCAATATTTATCTGATAATTGTGTGATAAATCACTTTATGGATGCTACTTTACCCTGTAGGCTTCTTAATTCCTTGATATTCATGGGGGGATGCATTTCTAAAATAGCCTTGACCTTTGTTGGATCAACTTTGATCCCTCATTTTGAAATGATGAATCCTAAGAGCTTTCCTGAAGTTATGCCAAATACGCACTTCTTAGGATTCAACCTGACATTATGCTCTATCAGGTGATCGAAGACCTTTCTCAGGACCTCTGCATGCTCAGAATGCAGCAATGACTTTGCCAATAAGTCATCGATATAATATTCTAAGATCTTATGCATATAGTCATGAAAGATATATGTCATAGCCCACTGATATGTAGCACCAACATTCTTAAGGCCGAATGGCATAACCTTATAACAAAATGTCCCCCATGGCATTATGAACATGGTTTTATGTTGGTCTTCAGGCTTAATCTAAATTTGGTTGTAACCAAAAAAACCATCCATTAAGGAGAGCATTTCATGACCCGTAGTTGCATCTACAAGAGCATCTATGTTTGGCAATGGAAATGAATCCTTTGGTGTTGCCCTATTGAGGTCTCTAAAATCCGTACAGATACGGATCCTTCCATCAAGTTTTCCTACAGGCACCATATTTGATACCCATTCTAGATAGTCGATGGAAATGACAAACTCTACATCCAACAACTTTTGCAATTCATATTTAACCATTAAGGCTACTATTGGATGCATCTTCCTGAGTTTCTGCTTGATTGGCTTCTTCGAGAGATCTAGAGAAAGGTTATGAGTAACCAATTTTGGATCTAGACCCGACATGTCCTTATAAGTCCAAGCAAAGAGATCAGGTCTCTCTTTCAGTAGAGGGATGAGGTTGGCATGCTCATCAGGAGATAAAATTTCTCCAAATTTAACCTTCCTTGGATTGGTGGGATCATTACTGATATCCACTTCAAAGGTTTCCTCTACTGACATGTGGGATCCCTCCTCAAGCTGATGAGGCATAGGGATCAAGTGGATGTCATCTACTGGGTTTATGGGTTCCACATTGGAAGCATCCTCAACATGATAAACATCATGTGCACAGCCTAGCACAAAATGAAAAGGTTGCAACATTTCTTCATTAGGGAAGAAATCTTCAGGCTCTAGTGGTGAGTCAGCATGATCCCAATCAATAGCATCTACATCAAGACACAATGGTTTGGAAGGATCGACTGGATTGTGAAGTGGAGTGGTCAAATCAATGGAGATCATATTGATGGAATGGATCATGTCTCCAGGACCACGTGCATGTGACTCTACATTTATATAACTTCCATCCCCGAGATGTGGTTCTAGGGGTATGGGGATCTCTAGATCCGGTCTATGAATAGACTCAAAAATAGGATCACTAGGCTCAAGGAGCTCTCTATATGTCGATGGATCAGGGAAGACCATATGATAAATCCTATCCAAATTAGGAGCTCTTCCTTTGAGGTGAGGGTGGAGATTGATATCTCTATACATATCCGCTATAGTGTAAGGTGCATTACAATGATGTAAGTAGAGAGGCCCCAAATAGGCTCTCTCTATTTCATCTTCATCATCACTATCATAATACAAACCCTCACCACTACCTACTAGAACTGGGAGATCAAGAATATGGGGCCCCATGAAATCCCACTCTTGATAACTACTATCATCCATGGAGGATTTCTCATCCTCGATGACTATCTTCGAAGGTAATAGATGACATAAATTAAGAGGGCCCAAGTAAGCCAACTCAGTCTCATCCTCATATTGCTCATTATTTGAGGACTCATCATCATCATCACTCTCATACATGCAACTTGGTCCACCTATCTCAAATATGGACTCTGCACTATCCTCATCAGAATGATCTTCTGACTCAAAATCTATCTCTATGCTAGTGATCAGAACCTATAGGCCTATATCATCGATTACCTCATAGATTTGTTCATCCAAGTTATCTCTTGGGATATGCTCTAGACCGGTCTCCACCAAGATGTCTTCATGATATATCTCAGGTGGTTCTATAGTGACATAAGACACTAATCGATTATCCCTTCGAAAGGTAGAGGGATTGGGGTGATAAGGATTGAAGTCGACTTCACCCCCTAGACTGAGGTACAAGTGGTCTAAATATGTCATGAGGAGTTCATCCTATCCTCCAATATAATATCCTAACCCAAACCTATCAGTAGGCAACTGATACTATGGTTCATAAGACCTCCTACGCCCCTACTCGAATAATCTAAGACCATAACCATGCCAATGGTAATACTCAAAATATCATAAGGCATACTCTAGGTTAGAGAGATAATGAACATTCATAATGAATGGTTCATCATCATCCTCATCCATGGAAGTGTGAGATGCAAGCTGGTCGAGCCCTCCATAGATGAAATTAGTTTGGTTAGGAGGTACCCCTAATGGTACCACCATCCCTACGGGAAGGTGATGGGCTTGTGGTCAGCCCATGTCTTGTGCAGTCTCGATGATCGATATAAATATCACATTCTACATAATATATTCCCCTAATCTAGGATTAACCAAATGAATGGTCACCTATGGTGTAGATGACCCTACTGAAGACATAGGTGAAGTAGGCTGAGGTGCCTCTTCGACTTCTCCTTGAGCATCCTCTACTTCCATAGGAGTAGGAACCTCAATGACAACTAGTTTGGGTGCATGCTTTATCTCTTTTTCACCCATATTTACCTTTAACTTCTTATCATCCCGATGCACTATGGATGCAGATGGTTTAGTAGAAGCAACTATCATGTGCTCCGATCATTGAGATATGGATGTTGTAGGTTTGGCACACACTTCTTTCATTTTACCTCCTAGCTCTTTGATCGATGATACTGGTCATATGTCTAGGTGCATTGAGGGGAGCATAAAATCCCCTGACAAATCTACTAAATTCATATATTTGAATGGTTCTTCATCTGAAGGCACCACGTGAACCTGTCCCTCATGCACGTATTTGATACATTGATGGAGAATGGAAGGGACACAATGCATTTCTCTTATCCAAGGCCTCCCTAGAAGTATATTGTATTGCATAGCACCTTCAATCACATGACACATCATGGGGATGGTCTTTAATCCCACCTAAATAGGTAAGACTATAGTGCCAATAGTTGAGCATAATGCATCATTAAAAGCTCTCAACGTGAAGGTAGAAGGTACGATGTGCATCTTTGGTAACTTCAGGTATGTCAATGCCTTGGTCATGATTATATTGATTGATGATCCTGTATCAATAAAAACCCACTTGAAAGGTATGTGATTTACACATGCTATAATATGGAGTGATGGGTCCATTATGATAGTGGAAACCATCTTGACTTCATGATCATAAAATTGTATGATCGGTTCCTGACACTATTGCACATGTCCCACGAAGTGTGTGAATGCTTTAGGATCCTAGGACTGCACTTCTATGGACCTTAAAATATCCATAAGTATCTCCCTATGCTTGGGAGACTGCTGAATCAGCTCATAAATAGACAACTTCGTTGGAGTCATCTATAGGTTTTGAACTAACCTACTCCTGATTGTCACCACCGATCTAGTTGGTGGGCCTAGCACATTTTGGGCTGGCCTTGGAGGAGGCACAACTTGGACTCTAATGGGCAATGGAGGTTGATTTGGTCTTTCATACCTCGCATGTCTTGTGATGATATTGACCATTCTGATGAACCCATGGGTTGGTGGTTCGATGCGTACTTGATTGACTTGGCCAACATTATTCCTTGGTACCTCATGGTTGGGTAGAGGATTCTTGTAAATCCCCATATTCTGATTATTAGGTGCTTGTGGGTTGTCCATAAGAAGCGTACCTCTTTCGATCATATTTTGCACTAAATGTTTGAAAGACCAACATACCTCTATGTCATGGCCTTTCATTCGATGAAATATGCAATATTGATCATCCTTATACCCCTTAGGCTTGGGTTGATTAGGGTCCAATAATTTAATCTCAGGTAAGTTTATTGCCTTTGCCTCACACAATTGATGGAAAATCGAAGTCAACGATTCTAATAATTGAGTGAATATGCGAGGAGGGCATATTTCTTTATCCTTACCCTTCTGATTGTTGTTGCACTACTCATACTACATAGGAGGAGGTTGGGCTTGATAATTTCATTGTTGTTACCCCTTATCCCCTTTTTAAAGGTTTAGAACCACCTGATTAACATGGGTCAGCTTGGCCTATTGTTTCTCAATGCTCTTCTTGTTCCATTCCTTCTTATTCCTGAGCTTCAAGTTACCCTCCTATAACTTGATATCCTCTATCACTTTGGCTTGTGCCAAAGCCTCCTCGAAGGTCTGATATTGTTGCAACTATAATAATAATAAAATGTGCTTTGCATAACTTTTTATAAACATTCAAGTTAATTCAGAAGTAGGGATGGAGAATGGTAGCTTTACCATCATCTTTCTCCATCATTTCCCATAATCCATAACTAGCTCATCATCATGTTGCATTAAAGTAGCCAGATCGGATAGGTTCACCTTTCTTCTTGATGCCAAAGGAGAAGCGTTCAAGAAATGCATCGACCAATTGCTCAAAACTGGTGATATTGTACCTCTTGAGTTGATTAAACCACTCCTAGGCTGGGCCTGAGAGGGTCGTAATGAAGGTCCATAGGAGCAAAGCATCATTGCTCTCGATCTGAAAGTACATGTCTAGAAAACTCGTAACGTGCTCTTGAGCGTCCTCCTCTCCTTTAAACTTTTCTAGCCTAGGCATCTCAAAATGCTCAGGATAGGCCGAAATAGGCACTGATGGGCATAAAGGTTCATTATGAATCTTATTCAAGGTAGGCTTTTGATAAGTCATCCCTTGCTTCTCGATAGCTTTAACCTTTTTTACCAAGGCCTTATAGGCCTACGAAGATAGGAACTCCTCTTCTCTAGATTGCCTTGGAGGCACCTTCGAAGGTAGATTCCTCTTCTATCGAGGTGGAGGACTAGGCTCATCATCCACTTTGACTAGGGATATTTTAGGATATTCTTGATCTAATTCTTCTCCCACCTCTTCTTCATACTACCTATGCCCATGATGTTCGAACGTGGGGCATCGATCTCTATGTTGGGTCATATGGTGAGTATGTGTGTCTATATGCTCAAGGTGCAACTCAGGCTACGAAGCAGCTCATCTATCAATGCGCTCCCTATACTCACTACGGGGAGGTAAACCAACACTAGCCAATCGGTCCTCCCTCTCAACATGCTCCTTTTGATCAAGGATGCATTGCTCATGCATGCACTATTCATATAAGCATTGTCTTATGAACCTTTGCCTCTGAGTGTTCTCATTTTTCGAGATGTTCTCACTCTACATGAACATCCTCCAATTGGTCTTGGAGAATCTGACATCTCTACTCTAACACCAGTCTATGAGATCTATCTATGTGATCAACCATATGAGGCCTCTAGTGTGTATGCTCTATTCGAGCAGCTTTGTGGGTGTGTCCCCCAATGGACTGATTTGCTATGCTCTTACCCTTATCTATGAAGATGGCATTCATATCTAGCTATCACATATACTTTATGCTCGCATGGGATGTAGGGGCATGCATATCATGAGAATACTTGGAGCACTCTCCAAGTTCTCTGATGGTCCTAATCGTACTTCCACTATGTACACTCATAGAACGAGAGGGCTAGGAAAGGTTTATAACCTAGCTATCCTAAGACTTTATCTAGACCATCTAACTATCTACTATACCAAGGCTCATGAGGTGGCATACCATTAACTCCCACTTTAGACATGTCTATGGTGATCTTACAAGGTTCACCTCTATAAGGAGTCTACATGGGCCTATGCTCGAAAGTGGCCCTCTCTATTTACCCTTGAATGGGTGGATCCTAAACCTATCTATACTCAGATGGTGGAGGTCTCAAGCCTCCCCTAGCTACAGGTCGAAGGGGTACCAATCTGGATCCCTCTATGACATACTCCTTAATAGATCCTATGGATGCACATAGAGTGTGATCATAGTAAATGCTACCACATTTGAGACCCCCATGCTGGGAAGCCCCATGCTCTGATCTATGCCTCGAAGAGTGTCTAGCACTTCCTCATACTAGGGTATTCTCAATAGGATCCCCGCATAGAATTATCCCCTCTAATACTCATCGAATGATGTTCAGGAGGATTCTATGGTTGAGGGCCTTCTACATTATGTTGTGCATTGGGTGGAGCTTCGACTTCGATCTTGGGTCTATGCCTAGATCGGCCTCTCCATGTAAGCACCATGATATTATATTATCTCTTATGTAAGTTTTAAGGCAAACAAAGTAAACAATGATGATTATCTCTTTTTAAATTTTTAGTTTGTGAGCCCTAAACTATTTGATGTGTTTTCCAAGTTTGTTGTATCAAAAAGTAACTCTCATCATGTTTTCAAAATGTTGATGATATACTCAATTGTTAAAGGGCTTTCACCTGTATACTCATAGCTCGACAACCTGGCTATGAACTCTAGGTCATGTAATCCACCTATAATATGTGGTAATGAAGTCCACACCATGGTCAGGGAGCACAGTACTAGATCCTCACCCAATCTCACCCAATAGTCATACCCTTCGAAGAGAAGTGCATGCAAATTTTCTAGGTTACGGATGGCTATTGGAGTCTGGTATTGGTCTAGTAACAAAAGGTTCGAGGGAGTTGGGCCAATGGATGGAAATCACTGCCACCATCATTGAACCCTACTAGTGGTTGGATGTGACTTCCAACTCACTAGCATTTACAATGTGTCATGGTGTGTGTGGTTCCTTTTACTTTGCATGAAATAGAAATGCATAAAACAACACTCAAATGATTCTACATGCTTTCAAAAGAACGTTTCACTTTTCAATTGCATGACTATGCTAAATGAAATTCAGAGAATGCAACTACCTATGAGGGGATGGCCACTAATTGGGCCTCATGCATGCAAACTCAACATAAAATGGCCTAGACCACTGGAGACTAGGGCAAACTGTAATTAGAGGTCTGATGTTCCTAGCGATGACTAGTAGGAAAATATAAAAAATGTCCTAGGGATTCATCCTTTTCTTCTACCTTTTCATTATGTTTCCTAATTAATCTACCATTTTATGCATTCTAGAAAAATCAGACAAAATAGGAAAAACATAGGGAAATGAATATTACCTCAGATCCAAGTCCGATGATGATCTGCTGCCTATTGTACATCTATGTTTTCTAACCGGCTCTGTGGTGCAGTTGCAACTATTGCCCATGGGTGTCAGCTATGGTTACAACTGTTAACCATGGTTCTCAGCCATGGTTAGTACCTATCATCACAAAACATAGTGCATCAATATTTTGTGGCATAAAATTTAGATTTCCCATCGTGATCACCTTCTATAGCAACCCAGGAAGCATACACCTAAACTAATAATAATTGAAACATCACATAAAGCATAAAAGATAGAAAAATTTGCATATAACCACAAATAAGGGTTTCCTTTTATTAAATTTCCAATGAAACTCGATTACAAATCCATCCCTCTTAGGGATACCCAATGTGATACAATTATTACAATCATAGGAAAATCCCCACGCAAGGGTAGGTGTAATTCATAGACTTCCTAAATGCACACGAACTGCTCCAAGGTATCGATGACCTTCTTCTCCATGATTAGAGGTATTTGTTGCCTTGCATATCAACACCCTGTTAGTCCTGCATACAATAAACAACAAGAAGCATATTAGTAATAAAGGAGGCCTCTCTTGATGAGGCTTTAAAAGGAAGTTATACAAAAAGATGCCATGAAAGCTTGAAATCAAGAAAGTGCAAGAAACATGGTAAACCTATGTTAAACATGAAATATTGCCATGAAATATGTAAAGGAAAGATATAATTATCTATCTAATGCCCTAATTATGAAATCAAAAGCATGAAAGCATGAAATGTAAGCATTCTTGTCCTACTTACTACAAATGCCAAATGAGAAGAAAGATACCTAAAATCTTAATTCTACCGGACAAAAGTCTCTAATAAAGCAAATATACACTTGATATATCTATTCTAATGCAAATGAAATAACACCTATGGCTAAAGACCAAGGAAATATGGATATTGAACCTGACCGTGGGTCTGTCACGTGGTGAGCACTGTTAGCCATGGCTGACAGCCATGACTAAGCCAAAAATGTACTTGCCCTCCAAATATGGCCTAGATCTCCAATTTCCTTGATGAATTGATGGTTCAAGGGTCGCCTCTGTGTCCTCTGATATATTTGGTGGTTGAATTGCTCCGATTGGTGATGGATTGCTCGTAATCTCATTTCTTGATTCTTCTAGCCTCCTAAGACCTCCATGACTTCAATTGTCATTTCAATCTCTCAATGCTAGCTAAAGGATTTCTCTCAATGCAAGTAGGTGAGTACTGAATTCGATAGGGCTTCATCCATTCAAATTATCCTATGCATCTCTCTCTATTTCCCATTTTGGATGGGGTTCTTATAACCTCTAGGAAGGCTATGTCTTAGCTTCTTGAGGAAGCCAAGATCAAGAATGGATAGCTGGAGCAGTTGGAGGGAAGCTTCTGGATATTTCCACCCCCAAACCACTCGGATCTGCAACCAATTGGCCGTTATAACCGAATTTGGGTCGGCCAAAGTCCAACTGATTTTGACTGCTAGCCGCGGCTCTGAGGCGTGGTCAGCTCTGTTAACCATGGGTCTCAGCCGCGACCAACACTAGTTAGGCCAAAATGCCTAAATGAGTGGTTAGAACCACTGCTATACCTTGGTATTTGTCCAAGGTCTTCCATATGGTCTTCTAGCATGTCCCATATGAGCATTTGGATGGAAACTTCTAGATATTTCCACCCCCAAACCACTCGGATCTGCAACCAATTGGCCATTATAACCAAATTTGGATTTGATAAAGTCCAAATGATTCTAACTGCTAGCAGCAGATCTAAGGTGCGATCAGCTCTGTTAATTGCGGTTCTTAGCCGTGACCAACACTAGTTAGGCAAAAATACCTAAATGAGTGGTTAAAACCACTGCTATACCTTGGTATTTGTCCAAGGTCTTCCATATGGTCTTCTAGCATGTCCCATACGAGTAATCGCCTTGACATGATACGTTTTAGGTGTCTACACTATCTATCTATCTATCTATCTATCTATCTATCTATCTATCTATATCTATCTATCTATATATACATATATATAAACATACATGCTAGAAATTGTGTTTCTATTGTTGTATAAGTTAAAAAATCTAATTTAAGTGTTGACAATGTTTTTATAAATTAAAAATGTTACTAATTTTTACCAATCTAAGTATGGGGGTTGTTATATTAAGTTGGGTTGATATGAGTCAAGAAAGATCTTTAATTTCCACAATTATCTCTTGTATGTTACATGGCGCCTTTGCTTTCATAAAAAAATTATTTATTACTATGAGAGAATCACCTTCCATCCATACTCTATTCCACTTCATTTGTTTACATATTTTTAACCCTTATAAAGCTGCTCAAGCTTTAGCTTCATTATTTGTCTTAAATCCCCCATTGAAAGCATAATGAGACAAAATCTCCCCTCTATTATTTCTAATAATTCCTCCTCCTACTGCTGGTCCTAGATTTCGTTTGGATGCTCCATTAAAATTAAATTTAACCCACTCCACATCTGGTGGTTTCCACTTCATATTTTTGTCTTCTTTTTGCTTCTCTTGTACCCAACATCATAATTCCATTTAATAACTTGACTCCATATATCAAGGGTCTTTGCTTCTAGATTAGGAACTGGGTGAGTTGATAGGGTTGGTTTAGACTCCTCTATGGCTAAATATATCTTCTTTTTCATTACCTCTAAATTGTTTTCCTTTCCTTTAAATATTATTCTATTCCTTTCTAGCCATATAGTCCACAATATTGTATCTTTTGATATATCCCATATTGTCTATAAAGAATCACTTTTATAATACTCGTTTTTATAAGTGCTTCCCTAGTCTTATCATCACACAACTTGCTCCATTTCACCAAAGGAAATTTATTTTTATCATGTACACCTGACCATAAAAGGACCACATAATATAGATTTATTTTTTTCAACAAATTTTAGCATAGAATACAATGACATATATTATATTACAATGAATTGTAAGACTAACTTAATTAACTTCACTCTTCCTACTAACGATAACCATCTACCTTCCCAAGCTGGAAGTTTCTTTTGAACTTTACTAATAACTGGATTCTATAAATCTATCCTCATTTTCCCCTCTAATAAAGGTATCCCTAGATAATTTGTTGGTAAATTTTCCTCCTCCATTTGAAGCAAACTATAAATTATTGCTTTGATATTTGCAAGAGTGTTAAGAAAGTAAATTTTGTATTTAGTCCTATTAAATTTTTGCCCTAAAGCTCTTTTGTTCTCTTATAAAAAGTTATTTAAAGCTCTAGTCTCCTTTATCCTTGTCCTTCCAAAAATGGTTGTATCATCTACAAATTTTTAATGGGTGATGTTATCGGTGTTATTTCTAACCTTAAGACCACTTATAAGCCCATATTTGTAAGCCTTATTTAAGTTCCTACTCAAAACCTCTACCTTAATAATGAACAAATAAGGAGATAGATGATCTCCTTGTCTAAGGCCTCTCTTGGCTTTAAAAGATTGTGTTACCAACCCATTTACCAACATAAAATAAGAAACTATAGAGACACAAGATTTAATCCATCTAACCCATTTCTTCTCGAAACCAAACTTTTCTAAAATTGCAAAAAG
>JAQPPZ010015138.1:0-23402 GCA_028583015.1 Wollemia nobilis
TTTTTGTGTTTACATTTTACCCCCTCCTTGATGCATTTATGGCCTAATAAATATGTCAAAGAAAGATGTAGACACCTATGGGCGAAAAGGACGACAAACACAAAGGAAAAATGGGTGGTCAGTTTAGAAGAAAGGGGTGGTGCATAAATAGTGTCATTTTAGACACTTTGAACATTTGACACGCAAATCAAGGTATTAGGAACATTAATGCCTCTCAGGCTAGGGTACCCCCTCGCGTTTCGGGAGGAATGTAAAATTTCTAAGAAAAATTGAAAAGGTGGACTCAAAAGAAAAGAGGGTGGCAAACAACAAAAAAAGCGCCAGAAGGAAGAAAGAGGAGAGAGAAAAATATAGAAAGGAGAAACAAAAGCAAAAAAGGAGGCAAAACCTAACTCATTTTCATCGCACGAGAAAATGAGAAAGGGGCTTTGGAGAAAACAAGAGAATGACACTTCCCACACATTGAGCGATAGTTGCGAGGGGTGAGGCCGATGCAGCAGCAGACTGGGCATAGGTAAGAACCAAAATCCAAGCTAGCAATTAGATTTAGGTTGATTTTTAGCAATTTTTTTTACTTTTATTTATTTTTTGACATTTTCATGCAAGACCCGAGCATAGATCTGATGACCACCCATGAATTCGGATAAATCTAGTTGCAATCGGATTCGTACCCCATTCCATACAAGGTGTAGATTCATGGATATGTGCCCTAGAGGACACGAGGCATGGATTCGATGAAAACAAAAAAAAAGCTACTCTTAGTGTGTTTATTAATGAAAAACTTGTATTCTTTTTATTACAACATGATGTCCTTGAGAGCAAGGAATGGCGATCGAGTACCCTTGAGGAGGTACTATGGGAGCTCACGCCAATAGAGAGATGCACACTGGGTACAGTGGGGCTTTTGTATTTGGTAAAGATGCCCGGGGTGGAGGCTAACAAAGTGCTACTGACAGTGTTGGAAGAGCGGCGATACCCAAAATCCTCCACATTCTATTTATCAATAGAAGATATGACCATCACACTGGATGACGTGTGGTGCATCTTGAGGATAACCATCAAGGGGAGAATGGTTTACAGAGCACAAGCACCACAAAAAACAACAAAGATATTGACAAGTGACCCATCACATGAGATTCACAAGAGCAGATTTCATGTTGATGACATACCGCGATAATACAGGATTGGGGTATTGATGATTGTGCTTTATGGAGTGGTGGCAGGATTGCTAGTGTGCCACATGAATCGACAACACCTACCATGGTAACTAGTAGAAGTGGTGACAAACATGCGAGACCATTATGTGTAGTTTGCATGGGGATCGTATATGTTGATTTGTTTGTATAGGATGTTGTACAATATTGTGTACAAACGACATACACGATTAGTATTTATAGCATTGCTCTAGGTGTGGTGCTAGAAGCACATAGCCATTAGGAGGCCAGATGTACTACAAGGGCCACTACTTGACCCAGAGTGACCAACAAGATACAAGGTGTCCCGAGACCTAGAGCATACACAAAGGTCGTACGTAAGTATTTTGCCACTAGGGAGATGGGTCATAGATGATCTATGGGACCATTAAATTGTATGGTGATCGTGGCATATACACTTTAGGTGGGATGAAGATGCAGAGGAGCTAGCTCAGGTTAGGAGGGTTCGATGGGTCACCACAGAGAAGGGTGAGCTGGAGCTTTATCGATTTGATCGAGTACAACAACAGTTCAAGATTATCTAGGAGATATTAGACTTGGGGATTACTAGTACTGAAGGGTGAGGAGGGATCCATCAAGAGTTGGAGGGGATCCTGATGTGGCTAGGTTCATGGAAGACCTGGATGATTCCCTCTACATCGATCCTAGAGTAGACGATGTCGGGGTAGCCCTTAGATATAAGAGATGGTATAGGAGTATTATGCTCCAAAGGATCTCCCCACCGGTGCTAGTGTAGAGACACCAAGTCATGGGTCAATCAATGCAGTTGGTGCTCTGAGAGGCTAACCGATGCACAATTAAGTAATGAGAGTAGATGCCGCAACCTCCTATGTAGGCTAGGGTACAAGTCAGGGTAGAGGTGGTGACCGTCATGAGGACCATCATTATTCTCTTTGGGTCAGATGTAGGGAGAACAGTCAGAGGCATCTCCATGGTGGCACAAGTAGGATTGAGTAGGCCTACGAGTCAGGGAGACCTAACGAGGGTAGTGAAGGGACCTACAGACAAGGCGATTTCCATGCAAGGGGAGATAGACACTCTTCGAGCACAACTAGGCCAAGTCACAATAGAGCGGGATGCAACAAGGGTCTAGGTGAGCCACCTTATAGGGGATATGGGCTAGCTAGAGTAGGAGCGTTAGTGGGCCTAGGCTAAGGGGATGGTTTTTGCAATGAGTAGCTAGCCAAGTTAGGGGATCTACCTTCTACAAGAGCAACTACAAAGGGTAGAGGAGAGGTGAGACATAGTAGTATGGAGGGAGACCTTCTACCAAGATTTGTACTTCTAGGCTATCTCGATGGATTAGAGGGTGTAGCCACCAATGTCCCTTTAGTCATAGAGTCACTCAAGGTCTTGATCATGGATAGCTATGGGATCTGTTAACATACCCCCACTAGGACCACCATAAGAAGATAGAGCAAAGGAGACAAGCTCATGGAGCTAGGGTTGGGATCAGGGTGATATGCCAATTTTGGATTGTGGCATGCATCCTTGGGAAGGGTCGAGTGCATCGGGCTTGGACTGTGGTGCACCTACCTAGCTAACATGTATTCACTGCTTATAAATTAATATAATGTCATGGGTTTTATTATGTTATGGTGTGAAAATGTGTGTGCATTAGTGTTAATTTTTTATTTATGCATGGTGATGACAAACATAATGAATGCAATGAATGCAACTAAACGAATGAAAGGGAATGAATCTAACTAAATGCAAGAATCTAAATGCAAATTTAAAATGATATGCAACATGAAATGCATGGATGGATAGATGGAAAGAAGAAGAGGAGAAAAAATGAAGAAAAATAGATGGCGAAGAAGGAGATGAAAACAAAGCTCCAAAAGGCTAAGCAAAAAAATAGGAAACGGAGTGGAACACTATAAAGATGTTTGCTCACAAATGGTTGAGATGGAGGTTGCCCCTCATGTGTGGCCATGAAGCTATCCTGTAAGGGTGTTGTGCTTGCAAAAGGATGGACAATTGTGGAGCGATTACCCATTAGGAGTGTAATGCTTGCTAAGATGGCTAGAGAGAAAGAGATATACCCGTTAGGATGTACGCTCACAAATGATCGAATGAAGGTTATCCCTTGCTCTTGACCATGAAGTTAATCTCATATGGGGTGTGTTGTGTGTGAATGATGTGTAAAAGTGAGTACTACCCGATAGGGGTGTGGTGTGTGAAAAAGGTGTATGGACAAAGCCAATGGAGTAGAACAAGAGGTGAGTGTGTGTATCCATATTGAAGTTTCAATGGTTAATATGTGTGCGTAAGATAGTCAGTGGTTGTATGAACATCATGAGTGATGTTCATGCGGTGTCTATCCTATCCCACGAGGATCGCTTAACCATCAAAAAATGAAGAAGGAAAAAGTGTGAAAGTGCAGACAATCAGATAGAAAAATATATATCCTTGTCTTGACAAAAGGAAGAAATAAAAACATACAAATGACAAGGATATACAAGAGAAGAACTATATCCCTTCACTTGGAGAGATATAAGCAATGAAAACTTTCAAGGTCAAGGAATATAAAGAAAGAAGAGAGAAGAAGAGAAGATGGGATGGGTGAATGCAGTGATGAAAATGCACAAAATGGTCCCTAGGTTGGGGATTTGCTAGGCATCAAAGCCATAGTGTGAGTGCAATGCATGTGAGCTATGACCTAACTAGGTGTTATCACTTGCCATTATCGCAAAATCCTCAAGAATCTATATGATCAAGTAGTCATGCAAGGATGAACAAGCAACAATGAAATTGTATGACAAGCAAAATGCATGGTGGGACAAAATGTCAGTCAAAATATGCGAAATATGATAGGTAGTCATGCAGCATGAATCAAGCAAACCAGATACAAAATAGACGAAATGTAAAGTCGTACATAGTATTTTATTAATTTTTATTGTTTTTAAGGGGTTTCTCATTTGTTTGAAGATGATTAGATTCATTGATTCTTTAAGTTCTTAAAGTTGGCACAAATTCTGATTGTGTTGCCTATCTTAACAAAAAATATGGTAGTGCAAGGAATGGACCTATGAAAGAAAGGGCTATAGTGGAGGGTACCTTCATAATTCACATAAAAAATGGAATCATCCACAACACATTCTCTGGGAGATGATGCACAAAAGTCATTACAAACTCTAACTGTGTTATTCTTTTCGATAAAAGGAGGAGAGTCCCAAATTCACAAAGTCCCTATGAGATAGAGGAATAGGGTCCCCTTGAGAATGAGGAGATGCAACATGCACAACACAAGGGATAGACCCATCAAAGGAGAAGCTATTCTTGGGGATATTATCATGAGCTAAGTCACAAGAGGTATTCCTTTTAGCATACTCCTTTGGGGTCACACCTTGCTTTGGATGCACCAAGGTTACCATATTGTAAAAAATAATGTCTAAGGGATAAGGGGGACCCTCATCTTCATCACTTCACTCCAAGATTTGATGATCTAAATAATCAACATAAGTAACAAGGTGATCATCCTTAGTAATGGGTAAAGGTTGGTTTTTATTAGGGATGTAGCCTACGCCACATCTACCAGGTCAAACATCCACTTCCAAAGGCTCTTGAATGCCTTTCTGTTGTGGTCCCAAACCTTTACCTATATATCCCATACCAGATAAGATTTTCTTGGGAAGTGGTAAATCATCGGATAGGTAACAATTGTAAAAGAACACTCTATGGGAAGAGGGTTGTTACCACAAATATTTTACTCGAGGGAGACTCCTGTGAATATAAAGGTACACGTACCAATGTGTACAACTTCACCCTTATTATAGGGTAAACCCATAGTCCTTTGTGAAGGTGGTAGCTTGGCAAGATCCATAAGAGGCTTTGAAAGAAAATGATTAACTTGATCCCATGATGAAACATTAATGAGTGGTTCCTAACTCACTTTTATATTTTCAAGTTGTTTAGTTATGTGAGATGAGAAAATTGATGGACATAAATTAAGATCAGTTTGATCTTGCTCCACCATTAAACAATATTTGAATGGGTGAGGATCGCTCGAAATGGTGACTAGTTGATTCTTAGATTTGAACTTCAAACATTGATGAAAAGTAGGAGGGACCACCCTCATCACATGAATCCAAGTACGTCCAAGAAGAATATTGAAATATGTGGGGTAAGACAACACATAGAATAAGGTTTCTAGGATATTAGATCCAACCCTAAGGGGGAGGGATATAATACCGCAAGCCTCTTGGGACTCATTGTTGAAATCTTTGATGATGATATCAGATTTATTTAAATATTTTTATTTTAATCTAAACTTTTGGAAGAACTGATAAGTGCATAAACCTAGAGAACCATTATCAATCAGAATCCATTTGATAAACATTTCCCCAATAAATGTAGTGATGTAGAGGGAAGAATCCCCTCGTAGTCTGAGGAAGGAATATCGACATCCAAAAATGTGGTATGATGTATCCCAAGAGAACTTACAATATTAGTTATAGCACTAGGGAAAATGTCTTAAGGAACATATTGTTGTCTTAGGAGCTTCAATAAGGCTTCCCTATGAATAAGAGAAGTTTGCAAGAGTTCTAAGAGAGATATCTTGGATGGGGTGCAAGCTAATTGTTGTTGAATGTCAAAGGAGACTTTATGTTGTGGCTTCAACATTAAAGGTGGGTTTTCTAACCTTGTGCTCCTTTTTGGGTATTTTTCAAAACTAAGGCAAGTTTTGAAGGTGGGTTGGATGAAGAACTCATCTCTTGTTGAAAATATTGAGTTGTTTGAATATGTGTTTGTTACCTTGTAGTTATTGCTATCATATTAACCATATTATCATAGGGAGGTGGCACATTACGATATGAAACTTTATTAGTTGCTTGTTGACCATGCTTAGGTAGGGGATCTTGAAAAATTCCCATGTCTTGATTAGTTGTTAGTGCTTTTTGAGTAGGAGGTTGATTGTTTGTTGGAGAATTGGGCTAAAAACCTTCTATGACAAGGTGATCTTCGTCAATTAAGTCCTAAACCACATGTTTCAACCTCTTACATCCTTATGTCATGTGCCCATCTACTCTATGATATTCACAATGTTGACTAGACTTATACCAATCAATCATGGTATCAGGTTGCCTTATGGGAGTGTTGCTCAAATATCTACCTAATCAAAAAAACTACGTTTATGCGCCCTAGATACGACCAACATTGAATGACCGGAGGAAAGAGATGTCCCCCGTGTCAATATTCAGAGAGGGTTGGTTCCTTTACTAAAATTCTACACTGGTTTAAGATAAGAGTTGTAGGAAAAAATTAGAAAACACGGAAAGAAATGGGAAATATGGCTACAGACTGACTGTGTGGGATGGGAATAGACTAACAACAAGAATCCACACCAAGCAATGATTAGCATACAATAGATAAAGAAACAACAAAATTTACTTAAAAATTTGAATATATAATCTTTCAAATCAGCACTCCAACACTCACTCCTCTTATCAGCAATATTCAAATTCAATTCGTAGAATTTAAATTCAGCAACAAATAAAGAATCCGAGCATGAAAAGAAATGCGTAAATCAAAAGAAAATAATGCACCAAGTCATTTCCAAATCTAAGAGCTCTGTATGTCTATTACTGTAGAGAACTTGAAGAGTTTTCTCGCAGGATATCTATTTTTTCCAACCCTTTACAATGAAAGTTTGTTTAGTATTTATAGAGGTTTGCACCTCTTTCATTAAATACATAAAAATACCCAATGTCATTAAATCAGATACATCGTGAGTCATTATTTATTGGAACTCTCCTACTGATAATCATGATCCTGAAACATTTTAGGATGGCAAGGCATTCGGGCACAAGGGCATTAAATTTGGGCCACCTCCGTCCTCTCGGAAATCAAACATGATCTTCATTAATTTACTCCGTATTAAATATGATTTGGAGAGGGAGTAGAACCTTTGAGAAGGTTTCCTTGAAAATAACAAAAATGTCTTTCACTTTGCCACCAATATTAAATTGTGGCCCTTATCTGAGCATATCCTTGATTGGAATTCACATTTTAAATATTGCCCAAGATGGTGGCAATAAATGACCAAATCTGCATATTTTAATTCATCATATGCTCTCATAATTTTTCATTCAAGCGAAAGATAAACCAAACGAGATTTTAAAAATACCATTCACCTCCCAAGTGGGGCAATGAAGAAAAACACCTTTACCCAAACTCAAACATTGCTGAAATACGTTTTTCAAAACATCTTCGCCCGACATTTAAAAAAAACTTTTAATGAAGTTCACCCCTGAAGTGCAGTCACCCATAAAAATCGCCCATCATAGTCACCCATCAAATTCGCCCATCAAATTTACCCATCATAGTTGCCCATCATAGTCGCCCATCAAAGTCGCCCATCACAGTCGCCCATCAAGGTCACCCATCACAGTCGCCCATAAACTTTGCCCAGCAGCTTCGCCCATCCACTTCACCCATCAACTTCATCCTTGAGGAGGGCAAAAATGATTTTCGCCCCTCCTGAGGGGCGACTTTGACTTTGACTGTTCCTAGCAATTTCTTACTTCTATTTTTGCCTTGAAGATTTATTTTTGGTGATAAATCTTCCCGGAGCCATAACTTTTGATCCGTTCACCCGATTGGCTATTGTAATATATCGTTGGAAAGCTTGAGAAAAGATTTATCATAAAAAATATCTAAAGATCATTTCATCCAATTTTCCTTTCACTACTGGACGTACTTCACTTGATGAATTTAAAAATTTATTTTTTAGTGTGGCAAAAATGCCAACACTTTTGGTGGCTCGCGGGGTATTCAACTCGTCTGGATGCAATCAATCCCAGGGCCTTTATCCATTGGGCAATGGATTCACAACCGCCTACTACATTAAACTATTTACTGTTGGAATCAACTTCTTCCTGCACTGCCTCATATTGTTTAGTCGCCTGATTGTATTTTTCACCCCATGCGAGGTACTTCACCGAGCTCGACTGATTTTCTTTGCTTTAGGGTGCTTTAGCAAGACTTCAATTTCTAACACCAATGGATCCTATAATAAAAAATAAAATGGAAAAAAATGGATGTTATTGAGGGTTTGGCTCGACGAAAGGAGCAGAAATGGACGGGGCCATGGTTACGCTCACCCTTGATGAGGTTGGTATACTCACAACAACGATGGAATTAATGAGGATGAAACATGAGGTAGATGATGGTGGAATGGAAAACAAGTTAGGGGCAGAGGCAAACCAACTGACAGCTAGAGGAATGGAATAAATGGGAATGGCAGAAGGAACAATGGTGATTGATGACTATGAAACAGGGTGGGAATAAATACGTACCTATGGGCTCCGACACCATTTTGTGCCCTCAACACTTTATTTATTAGCCAACCTATTTACAATATTTACACAAAAATTTGTGACATGATTGGCATGCTACCACCACAAACCTGGCTTTGGGTGCTTATCCGATGAATCTGCAGTGTTCGAACCAGATATGATTGTACTTCAAGAAATATTTAAAGTTTGGTTGTCCTCTTCCCAAAGTTTTCTAGGTTGCAAGCCAACTACAATATGGTAGGTTATCATGCATACCAACACTTATACAATTACTGAATAATATGGCAAAAATATTTACCATATGGGAACCTTCTTTGAGTACTGGTTGCGGTGATGACTGGAACCAATATCGCCACTCTTGAGAGTCCACTGGTTGTGGGATCTTGGGTACATGCTCCTCTGACTCCTTGATGTGATAGCAGGATATTTTTGATGATAGCCCTACTGTCAGGATCTCCTCAGGACCAGTCTCCCGATGAGGTATGCTTATGGGGTCCTGATCGAGTACTTGCGTGCTATGCTTAGGGAAACAAAAAGGGTGCAAAATTGTACCCTTTTTGCACTCAAATTTTGTCATTAGACTCTTCGATTCTTCTCGATCCTTCTCCTGAAGAAAGTTGCAAGCTACCATATTGTTCATTATTGGGGTAATGTTTGCATATTCTGTCTGCTAATATTGTGATACATCCACCTCTTCTTGCTCCATATCTTGATGGAAGTTGCAAGCAACCATATTGTTCATTGTTGGAGCAGTGCTGGCATATTCCCTTTTTTGACCCTAGATGAGATTCACCTCTTGTGCTCCACACAGTTGTGTTCCAGGTATCCGCACAGTTTGAGGGATCTTCCATTGTGAATATTACGCAAGACATATGGGAGCAACAACTTCCGGAGAGAGTGATGGAAAGGCAGTTTCTCTCCACTGTATTTTTTTTATTGTAGTAGGGGTTGCTCTGCTTGTACTGCTTCTTGAAATATTTGAGGGAATATTTTTTCCCCAGATTGCAGCAGGATGAGGCCTATGTCCGGGTAAAAAGCCCAAATGTAGTAGAGGTGGGCTTGATCGGGTGTCGGTTGGATCTTTTCTAGAATTCTCCTCCAACTCCTCCAAAATCGGATATTGAAGTTCGTGATGCTCTCTAGAGGTGCTCTCTTGATTGTGGAGAGGTGTGTCAGGAGTTGAAAGGAGTCCTGAGAGCCATAAAATGTGTAAAATAGTGCTCCTGCCAATTCTGCCCATGAGTAGATGCTCTTACGCCTGAGCATTTTGTACCATTGTAGTGCCCTTCCTTCTATAGACAAGACCAAAAGTATGATCATGACATCTTCATGGGCTATGCCATAGAGGGTCGCTAGAGCAACGACATCTTCAATATGCTCTCAGGCCATTCCCTTAGTGCCATTGTATTTTGTTAGAGTCTTCAGGGCACTTTTGGGAATCTCATGCTGACTTTGGATATTCAAAGGACCAAGATCATTCCAAATGGGATAACATACTTGTGCCATTAGAGTAGTGGTCCTCAAAGATTACGGTCCTTGCCACTGAGTCGAAGTCACCAGGTGAATATTATTTCTCCGCTTGTGAGGTCAAGGTTGCTCACCAAACCTTGATTCCTCTAGGGTGTCTTTTTTTAGTATAAAAGGCATCCATGATCAAGAGATTTGGATCTTCAGCTCAATAGAGTCGCCAGGTGATTTTTCCAGATAAAAGCAAGCCATAGATTCACCAAACTCGGGCTCCCTTAAAATACGGAGACTATGAGTCCCATCGGGCGTACCAAAAATTATTGGTCAAATATCTGCCTAATCAACAAAAATGTGTTTGTGCGCCCTAGATAAGACCAACATTGAATGATTGGAGGAAAGATATGTCCCTTGTGTCAATCTCCAGAGAGGGCTAGTTCCCTTACTAAAATTCTACATTGGTTTAAGATAAGAGTTGCATGAAAGAAATTAGAAAACACAAAAAGAAATGGGAAATATGACCATAGGCCGAATGTGTAGGATGAGAATAGACTAACAACAAGAATCCACACCAAGCAATGAATAGCATACAATAGATAAAGAAACAACAAAATTTACTTAAAAATTAGAAATATAATATTTCAAATCAGCACTCCAACACTCACTCCTCTCATCAGCAATATTCAAATTCAATTTGTAGAATTTAAATTCAGCAGCAAATAAAGAATCCGAGCGTGAAAAGAAATGCGTAAATCAAAAGACAATAATGCACCAAGTCATTTGCAAATCCAAGATCTCTGTATGTTGAGTTGAAATACGCCTCCCAAGTGGGGCAACGAAGAAAAACACCTTTACCCAAACTCAAACATTGTTGAAATACGTTTTTCGAAACATCTTCGCTCGACATTTTAATTTTTTTTTAATGACGTTCACCCCTAAAGTGCAGTCGCCCATCACAGTCGCCCATCACAGTCACCCATCAAAGTCACCCATCACAGTCACCCATCATAGTCGCCCATCAACTTCGCCCATCAGCTTTGCCCATCAGCTTCACCCATCAACTTCGCCCATCAAGTTCACCCATCAAGTTCACCCTTGAGGAGGGCAAAAATTATTTTTACCCCTCCTGAGGGGTGACTTTGACTTTAACTGTGCCCAATAATTTCTTACTTCTATTTCTCCTCGAAGATTGATTTTTGGTGATAAATCTTCCCAGAGCCATAACTTTTGATCCATTCATCCTATTGGCTATTGTAATATATCGTTGGAAATCTTGAGAAAAGATCTATCACAACAAAATATCTAAAGATTATTTCATCCAATTTTACTTTTACTACTGGACGTACTTCACTTGACAAATTTAAAAATTTATTTTTTAGTGTGGCAAAAATGCCAACAAGGAGGTAACTCAATCATATTAGCTTACAAGAGCTATTGTAGGATCACATTCATAGGCATGTTGAGTCTTGTGAAATTTCTTGGTGGGGGTTTTTGAGGTTGGCAAAGAACCATATTTTGTAGGGTGTTAACAACACTGTTAACATGTCTACTATCTATTACCCCATCACAAACTACATGCTTGTTCTTATATTGTGTTTTAGTGGTCCTATATTCTTTTACTTTAAGTTGAACTCTTCTAATAAGGGCTTGCTCTACCCTTCTTGCCAGATCCATTGCTTGTTCCAAAAAGGTGATAGTTGTAGTTTCCAATTTTTAAGATATTTGTTCTTGTAAATTTCCAATAAATATCTCAAGAATGTCTCAAGGAGGTAAGATATATCTCAAACATTCAACTAGACTCCTTCAACAAGATAGAAATTCTGAAAAAACTTTCATCCTTAGCTTGTTTTAACATGTAGATGTCTTGCATAGTCACATTCTTTTCAACATAGGCACTGAATTGTTGAACAAACATTTTAGTTGTCTCTTCAAAGTTTCTCAAAGAATGATTAGCCAGTTGATAATACCACTCTAATTTCATACCACTAAGGCTCTTAGGGAATTTATTTAGCAATAGGATGTCATGATATATGATATCATGACATGGTGTCCTAAATATTCTTAAATGCTCAATTGGATCTTTTGTTCCCTTATAGATAGGTAAAACCGGTATTGAAAAATGCTTAGGGTAGGGCCTAGAGGTAATGATAGGGTCTAAGGGTTGATTGCACATTTCTCTGTAGTTGTAGGTGAAACTAGGAGGCTGACTCATGCCCACTATTGAACCTAGTTTTTCACCACATTAGTTAAACTTTGCATCTCAGGATTGTTGTTGTGCAAAGCCCTTAGGTTCCCTAAGGAAAGGGTATAGGTAGGTTGTTGAAAGGGAACTTGAACTATGTTGGAGGTATTGACATTGTTATGGTATGGGTTGTGATATGTAGTATCTTGGGGTATATGGTCTGAGGTAAGGTATTTGTGTACCCAACAATAATGTGAACTTTCATGAGTACATTCAAATTTATATTTGAACCTTTGATATTGCCATGGCCAAATATGTTGAGCAAGGTGTTGCAAGAGTTTTGTCATTGTTGTCAACACAGTCAGTTAGATCCAATGATGCAGTGGACAGGCAGTTCAAAAGTCATTCAGATGTAGAGGACAGAAGTTCAAAGGTTATTCAGAACATGGACAGTGAGTTTCCTAGAAGACCATAGTTACCTTTTTGCAAAAAATCAAAGAAAAAGACAAGAAAACTGTCACGATATCATGACATGTTTTCTGTCGCGATTTCACGACATGTCAGAGGAGAGAGAAGGCGCAAAGAAAATTGTCGCGATTTCGCGACATGGACTAGGAGAGAGAAAGTGCAAACAAAATTGTCGCGATTTCATGACATGGCCGAGGAGAGAGAAGACACAAGGAAAACTGTCACGATTTCGTGACATGTTCGCCAGAAAAGCGCTAAGGCAGAAAACTATCACGATTTCGTGACATGTTCGGAAGAAAAGTGCTAAGGAAGAAAACTATCACGATTTCACGACATGTTTGGAGAAAATGTGCCAAGGAAGAAAACTGTCACGATTTCGTGACATGTTCGGAGAAAAAGCTCCAAGGAAGAAAAGTGTCGTGATTTCGTGACATGTCGGGTTTTCGCGACTCGAAGAGGAGAGAGAATGTACGAAGGCGAGTATGTTGCAATTTCGTGACATGTTATGTTTTCGCGGGCGAAAGTCAGAAAAGAAGCCAAGGCAATGAAAGTGTCGCGATTTCGTGACATGTTTCGTTTTCACTGGTAGCTGAGAAGAAAAGTGTACGAAAGCCAAAAGTGTCACAATTTCGTGACAGGTTGCAAGAAAAGCCTTCAGAAGCTGAAAGCGTCACAATTTCACGATAGGATGAAAGGAAAATGTACGGATGGAAAAAGTGTCACGATTTCGCGACAGGCAGCAGTGAAGTAGCTAGCAGGACGAAGATGTCGCATTTTCGTGACATGTCGCGGTTTTGCGACTCTAGGAGGAGAGAGACTATACGGCGCCAGAAATGTCACGATTTCATGATAAAAATGGAGAAGGCCTAGAAGCAAAAAAGGTCACGATTTCGTGACAAGAGTGAGAATGACATCAGCGAAAGATAGAAGTGTCGCGATTTCGTGACAAGAAAGGTGGCAAAGCTAACAAAGGCCAAAAGTGTCATGATTTCGTGACAAGAAAGGTGGCAAAGCTAACAAATGCCAAAAGTGTTGCGATATCGCGACATGTTGGAGTTTCGCAAGGAAAGCTACAGAACCAGAGAAACGGTTGAAGCCGACAGAGTTAAATTTGGGTCGACATTCATTAGGGTTTTTGAGCCAACATTTATTAGGGTTTTGAAGCCGACCTTCTAGGGTTTGCAGCCGACTAAATTTAGGGTTTCTCAGTCGACATTCTTTAGGGTTTGTTCCTAAAATTTCATCTATAAAAGGAGGGCTACTTCGAGTTTGAGATAACGGAGAGTGAAGATAATGTGTGAATGTGAGTATAGTGTTTGCGCAAGTGAAGTCCGCGTCGAGCAGAGAGCGAGTCATATCGAACTTGTGTGAATCAAGTGCGCAGGGTGTAGATGTTGAGTCATATTTATTCAAGCTGAGTGTGAAGTCATAGTTAATTTGAGTCGAAGCGAAGTGTGCGTATCGTGATTACGTGAATTAAGAGCACGGGGTGTAGAGGTTGAGTTCTAAGTGTGAAGTGATAGTGCACAGATAGCAGAAGTGATCGATCATCTGGTTGCAGTAGAGAGTGCGAAGAAATTCATAGAAGCAATCGGATAGTGTGAAGCGTTTGTGCAAAAGCAACAAAATGCATAGGAACTACAGACTATGAGAAATAAGGTGAAAGTATTATTCTGTAATTTTCATTATCTTTATTGATTTCCAAGTTGCAGCTTGGCATAAGGGGTTGGTGCTTCTTTCCAGTAGGTGCTGGTAAATCGGGAGTTGGTGCTCCATTCTATTTGGTACAAAAAAATCTAAGGGGTTGGTGCTCCTTCCAGTTGGTGCTGGTAAAAGATATTGTAAAGTTGTAGCTTTGCATTGGCTGGATTTGGATGGTAGTCCAAGAATTCATTTTGAGGAGTAGCCAAATTGGTGAACCTCATTAAATTATTGTGTTGTGTGTCATGCTCTCTTGCTGTATTTGATATATCTTTTATTATTTTTAAACTGCTGCTAGATTTAAAGCTATATATTCAAAATTTAAAAGACCACACTGATTCACCCCCCCTCTCAGTGTCACTGTGATTACAACAATTGATATCAGAGCCAAGTTCCTGAACAGGCTCAATAAGCTAGGGTGATCTTGGAAGTGACGCAATGGCAAGTGGTGAGGGTTTCTCCTCAAACAAAGCACCATTGTTTGATGGAACTAACTATGCTTTCTGGAAAATAAGGATGCAGACATATCTTCGTGCTTTGGGTTTTGACATCTGGGGTGCAGTAGTTAATGGTTACAAAGCTCCCACCACTGCTCCAACAGACACTACCGGCAAGAAGGCATTTGAAAATGATTCGAAAGCAAAAAATGCCATCATGTGTGGATTAGTGGATAGTGAGCTAGTCAAAATCATAAACTGTGAATCCGCAAAAGATGTATGGGATAAACTAGAGAACATTCATGAAGGAGACGATAGGATCAAGGAGGCCAAGCTTCAAACACATCGAGCTCAATTCGAATCCTTAAATATGGACAATGATGAGAACATAGAGGCTTTCATGCTAAGAGTCAACGGAATCACAAATTCAATCAGAGGTCTCGGCGAAGATATGGATGATGCTACAATTATGAAAAAGGTATTAAGATCTCTCCCTCAAAGGTTTGATTCGAAAGTCTTAGCCATAGAAGAAGCTAAAGATCTAAATTGCTTTAGTATGGATGAGATGCATGGTTCTTTGACTACTTTTGAAATGAGAATAGGAAGGTCAAATCCCATAGATAGAGAAGAAGCCTTCAAAGCTCTAAAAGGCAAAGACACAAAACAAGAGTCTGAAGAAGAGGATGTATCAGATGAAATGGAAGCAAATTTTGTTAGAAAATAGAGAAAAGAAAAAGGAAAATACAGAGGAAAGCTACCTTTTAAATGTTTCAACTTTGGAGGCATTGGACACTTTGCTACCAAATGTCCTCTCAATGAAAAGAACAAAGGTGAAGAAACTCCGCATCAAGAAAGAAGTGAATGGAGGAAGAAAACAAACTTCAAAAAATGCAATTTCAAAAAGAAAAGTTTTATCTCCCGAAATGCAGATTCTTTAGAAGACAGCTCTAGTGAAGACTCTAAAGAAGGAACATGTGAAGCTCTCTTTATGGCGTTTGAAGTAGAAAAATCAGAAGAGGCAAAAAACCTAGAAAAGAGAGAAGGAATGAACTCTAAAGTGTCTATTGAAAAAGCTGAGGCTGAAGTTGATTTAGAAGGTGAGATGGTTTCTACTCTTGAAGAATGGAAATCTGAGAAAAGAAAGAATAAAAAACTTTCAAGAAAGCTTGAGGATGCAAATGACATTATAACCAGTTTAAAAATACAGACAGAAGAATACAAGAAAATGTTCGAAGATCTAGAAATTCAGGTAACCACGAAGATAGATCATTGCTGCAAACTAGAAGAAGAAAATGTTGGTCTTCGAATGCAGATACAAGAGCTGGATCGAAAAATTAGTTGCCATTACAAACGTGAAGAAAGTTCAATGAGGCTAGATAAAATCTCAAGTGATCAAAGACCTGCAGACATCAAATTTGGCCTGGGCTTTATTGAAGGAGAATCATCAAACGGACCAAATGTTGAATCTGTAAGAAGTGAAGATAAGAAACAGGCTGATATAGGAAAAACAAATTAGGCAAAGAAAAGCAGTAATGCCAGACCCGAAAGGAGAACAGACAATGATGGCTTTACCAAGTTCACACATCAGAAGAAGAGAAGATCTATGGCTCCTGCAACAACCTGGCAAAGACCATTTTTCAGGTTCAATCATTACTTTTATGGTTTCTATTTCAAATGTAATGATTATGGACATAAAATTGCAGACTGCAAGTACAATGTAGGACCAAGAAGTTTCACTAGTAGAAATTCTTTTGCTCCTCTTATAAATTATGCAGTAGAATGCTTTAATTGTCACAACTTTGGACATATTGCTAGAAATTGTCGTAGTACCTCTGTTTCGAATCAACCTCAGAAAAGAAGAGTTCAACCATATAGGGCCAATCAAAATAGAAATCTCTTTGAAATTTATGCTCAAAATATTGAAAAGGGAAAATCCAAGCTAGAGCCCAATACCATAGTCAAAACAGAGTGGAAACAGAAAGAACAGCTCAGGGAAGAAAAGGAATCTTTAATAGTGCAGACAGCTTTCAGGGCTCAGAATAAATGTGTACCGTGGATTCTTGATAGTGGTTGCTCAAGTCATATGACAGGTGATAAACATAAATTTGAAAAACTACAAAAATATGAGGGTGGCTCTGTGAAGTTTGGAAATAATGATGGAGCCAAAATAATAGGAAAAGGATCTGTCAAAATTAGTGAAGGGAAAATCAAGTCAGAAGAAGTTTTATTTGTGGATGGTTTGAAACACAACCTGTTAAGTGTCAGTCAAATCTATGATAAAAGACATGAAATAGTCTTCAAGAAGCAGGGTTGTGAAGTCAAAAAAATAAACAGTGGGAAATTGATAGCAACTGGTTCAAGGACGTCTAGAAATTTATACACACTCTCAAAAACTTCAGAAGGTACGTGTTTCATTGGACAAGAAGAAGAGAACTGGCTGTGGCACAAGAGGCTTGGACACATAAGTTTTGATAATTTGGTGAAAATCAGCTCGAAACAAGCAGTGAGAGATATTCCAACCATTAAAAAACCTTCAAACAATGTTTGTGCTTCTTGTAAGAAGGGAAAGCAAACCGGAGTCTCATTCAAAAAAAAAGAGTACCACACTAGCGAGGCCTTTGGAACTTATTCATACAGACTTATGTGGACCCATGAGAACTCAAAGCATAAATGGCGACAAATACTTTATGCTGTGTATCGATGATTATTCCAGAATGACATGGATATTTTTCTTAAAAGATAAAATAGAAGCTTTTGAAATGTTCAGATCCTTCAAACATCTAGTTGAGAATGAAATAGGAAAAAGGATCAAATGTTTACGATCAGACAGAGGAGGAGAATTCATTTCGAATGAATTTACAAAATACTATGAAAAACATGGTATCAGGAGACAATATTCAGCAGCTAGAACTCCCCAACAGAATGGTGTAGTAGAAAGAAAGAACAGAACTATACAGGAAATGGCACGCACCATGCTGGCAGAAAACAAAATAGTAGACAGATTTTGGAAAGAAGCAGTTCACACTGCAGTATACATCCAAAACAGATATATGTTAAGAACTCATGAATGCAAAACACCTTATGAGTTGTGGTTTGGTAGAAAAGCAATAGCAAAACATCTCAAAGTATTTGGCTATAGGTGCTACATCAGAAAAACTGATGACAACCTTGGGAAGTTTGAAGATAGAGCAAATGAAGGTGTTTTTGTTGGGTATTCATCAAAAAGCAAAGCTTACAAATGCTACAACAAGAGACTCAAGAAAATTGTGGACAGTGCAGATGTTAAATTCGATGAAGGTGGGAAACGATTAGCTGACTTTGAGGAAAACTACCCAATCTATGAAGAAGTCTTTGAAGATTTGGGCCGAAATTCATTAGGGTTTTTGAGCCGACATTTATTAGGGTTTTGAAGCTAACCTTCTAGGGTTTGCAGCCAACTAAATTTAGGGTTTCTCAGTCGACATTCTTTAGGGTTTATTATTGAAATTTCATATATAAAAGGAGGGCTACTTCGAGTTTGAGATAACATAGTGTGAAGATAATGTGTGAATGCGAGTATAGTGTTTGTGCAAGTGAAGTCCGCGTCAAGCAGAGAGCGAGTCATATTGAACTTGTGCAAATGAAGTGCGCAGGGTGTAGATGTTGAGTCATATCGATTCGAGCTGAGTGCGAAGTCATAGTTCATTTGAGTCGAAGCAAAGTGTGCGTATCGTGATTGCATGAATTAAGAGCGTGGGGTGCAGAGGTTGAGTTCTAAGTGTGAAGTGATAGCACGTAGATAGCAGAAGTGATCGATCATCTAGTTGCAGTAGAGAGTGCGAAGAAATTCATAGAAGCAGTCGGATAGTGCGAAGCATTTGCGTAGAAGCAACAGAATGCATAGGAACTACAGACTATGAGAAATAAGGTGAAAGTATCATTCTGTAATTTTCATTATCTTTATTGATTTCCAAGTTGCAGCTTGGCATAAGGGGTTGGTGCTTCTTTCCAGTAGGTGCTGGTAAATCGAGAGTTGGTGCTCCATTCTGTTTGGTACAAAAAAATCTAAGGGGTTGGTGCTCCTTCCAGTTGGTGCTGGTAAAAGATATTGTAAAGTTGTAGCTTTGCATTGGCTGGATTTGGATGGTAGTCCAAGCAATCATTTTGAGGAGTAGCCACATTGGTGAACCTCATTAAATTACTGTGTTGTGTGTCATGCTCTCTTGTTGTATTTGATATATCTTTTATTATTTTTAAACTGTTGCTAGATTTAAAACTATATATTCAAAATTTAAAAGACCACACTGATTCACCCCCCCTCTCAGTGTCACTATGATTACAACAATTGGTATAAGAGCCAAGTTCTTGAATAGGCTCAATAAACTAGGGTGATCTTGGAAGTGACGCAATGGCAAGTGGTGAGGGTTTCTCCTCAAACAAAGCACCATTGTTTGATGGAACTAACTATGCTTTCTGGAAAATAAGGATGCAGACATATCTCCGTGCTTTGGGTTTTGACATCTGGGGTGCAGTAGTTAATGGTTACAAAGCTCCCACCACTGCTCCAACAGACACTACCGGCAAGAAGGCATTTGAAAATGATTTGAAAGAAAAAAATGCCATCATATGTGGATTAGTGGACAATGAGCTAGTCAAAATCATAAACTGTGAATCCGCAAAAGATGTATAGGATAAACTAGAGAACATTCATGAAGGAGACGATAGGATCAAGGAGGCCAAGCTTCAAACACATCAAGCTCAATTCAAATCCTTAAAGATGAACAATGATGAGAACATAGAGGCTTTCATGCTAAGAGTCAACGGAATCACAAATTCAATCAGAGGTCTCGACGAAGATATGGATGATGCTACAATTGTGAAAAAGGTATTAAGATCTCTCCCTCCAAGGTTTGATTCGAAAGTCTTAGCCATAGAAGAAGCTAAAGATCTAAATCGCTTTAGTATGGATGAGATGCATGGTTCTTTGACTGCTTTTGAAATGAAAATAGGAAGGTCAAATCCCATAGATAGAGAAGCAGCCTTCAAAGCTCTAAAAGGCAAAGACACAAAACAAGAGTCTGAAGAAAGAGGATGTATCAGATGAAATGGAAGCAAATTTTGTTAGAAAACTGAGAAAAGGAAAAGGAAAATACAGAGGAAAGCTACCTTTTAAATGTTTCAACTGTGGAGGCATTGGACACTTTGCTACCAAATGTCCTCTCAATGACAAGAACAAAGGTGAAGAAACTCCGCATCAAGAAAGAAGTGAATGGAGGAAGAAAACAAACTTCAGAAAAGGCAATTTCAAAAAGAAAAGTTTTATCTCTCGAAATGCAGATTCTTCGGGAGGACAGCTCTAGTGAAGACTCTGAAGAAGGAACAGGTGAAGCTCTCTTTATGGTGTTTGAAGTAGAAAAAGCAGAAGAGGCAGAAAACCCAGAAAAGAGAGAAGGAATGAACTCTAAAGTGTCTATTGAAAAAGCTGAGGCTGAAGTTGATTTAGAAGGTGAGCTAGTTTCTACTCTTGAAGAATGGAAATCTGAGAAAAGAAAGAATAAAAAACTTTCAAGAAAGCTTGAGGATGCAAATGACATTATAACCAGTTTAAAAATACAGATAGAAGAATACAAGAAAATGTCCGAAGATCTAGAAATTCAGGTAACCATGAAGATAGATCATTGCTGCAAACTAGAAGAAGAAAATGTTGGTCTTCGAATGTAGATACAAGAGCTGGATCAAAAAATTAGTTGCCATTACAAACGTGAAGAAAGTTCAATGAAGCTGGATAAAATCTTAAGTGATCAAAGACCTGTAGGCATCAAATTTGGCCTGGGCTTTATTGAAGGAGAATCATCAAATGGACCAAATGTTGAATCTGTAAGAAGTGAAGATAAGAAATAGGCTGATATAGGAAAAACAAATCAGGCAAAGAAAAGCAGTAATGCCAGACCCGAAAGGAGAACAGACAATGATGGCTTTACCAAGGTCACACATCAGAAGAAGAGAAGATCTATGGCTCCTGCAACAACCTGGCAAAGACCATCTTTCAGGTTCAATCATTACTTTTATGGTTTCTATTTCAAATGTAATGGTTATGGACATAAAATTGTAGACTGCAAGTACAATGTAGGACCAAGAAGTTTCACTAGCAGAAATTATTTTGCTCCTCTTATAAATTATGCAGTAGAATGCTTTAATTGTCACAACTTTGGACATATTACTAGAAATTGTCGTAGTACCTCTGTTTCGAATCAACCTCAGAAAAGAAGAGTTCAACCATATAGGGCCAATCAAAATAGAAATATCTTTGAAAGTTATGCTCAAAATATTGAAAAGGGAAAATCCAAGCTAGAGCCCAATACCATAGTCAAAACAAAGTGGAAACAGAAAGAACAACTCAGGGAAAAAAAAGAATCTTTAATAGTGCAGACAGCTTTCAGGGCTTAGAATAAATGTGTACCGTGGATTCTTGACAGTGGTTGCTCAAGTCATATGACAGGTGATAAACAAAAATTTGAAAAACTACAGAAATATGAGGGTGGCTCTGTGAAGTTTGGAAATAATGATGGAGCCAAAATAATAGGAAAAGGATCTGTCAAAATTAGTGAAGGGAAAATCAAGTCAGAAGAAGTTTTATTTGTGGATGGTTTGAAACACAACCTGTTAAGTGTCAGTCAAATCTGTGATAAAAGACATGAAGTAGTCTTCAAGAAGTAGGGTTGTGAAGTCAAAAAAATAAATAGTGGGAAATTGATAGCAACTGGTTCAAGGACGTCTGGAAATTTATACACACTCTCAAAAACTTTAGAAGGTACGTGTTTCATTGGACAAGAAGAAGAGAACTGGTTGTGGCACAAGAGGCTTGGACACATAAGTTTTGATAATTTGGTGAAAATCAGCTCGAAACAAGCAGTGAGAGATATTCCAACCATTAAAAAACCTTCAAACAATGTTTGTGCTTCATGTCGAAGGGAAAGCAAACAGAGTCTCATTCAAAACAAAAGAGTACCACACTAGCAGGCCTTTGGAACTTATTCATACAGACTTATGTGGACCCATGAGAACTCAAAGCATAAATGGCGACAAATACTTTATGCTGTGTATCGATGATTATTCCAAAATGACATGGATATTTTTCTTAAAAGATAAAATAGAAGCTTTTGAAATGTTCAGATCCTTCAAACATCTAGTTGAGAATGAAACAAGAAAAATGATCAAATGTTTACGATTAGACAGAGGATGAGAATTCATTTCGAATGAATTTATAGAATACTATGAAAAACATGGTATCAGGAGACAATATTCAGCAGCTAGAACTCCCCAGCAGAATGGTGTAGTAGAAAGAAAGAACAGAACTATACAGGAAATGGCATGCACCATGCTGGCAGAAAACAAAATAGCAGACAAATTTTGGAAAGAAGCAGTTCACACTGCAGTATACATCCAAAACAGATATATGTTAAGAACTCATGAATGCAAAACACCTTATGAGTTGTGGTTTGGTAGAAAAGCAACAACAAAACATCTTAAAGTATTTGGTCGTAGGTGCTACATCAGAAAAACTGATGACAACCTTGGGAAGTTTGAAGATAGAGCAGATGAAGGTGTTTTTGTTGGGTATTCATCAAAAAGCAAAGCTTACAAATGCTACAACAAGAGACTCAAGAAAATTGTGGATAGTGCAGATGTTAAATTCGATGAAGGTGGGAAATGATTAGCTGACTTTGAGGAAAACTACCCAATCTATGAAGAAGTCTTTAAATTTGGTCCGACATTCATTAGGGTTTTTGAGCCGACATTTATTAGGGTTTTGAAGCTGACCTTCTAGGGTTTGCAGTCGACTAAATTTAGGGTTTCTCAGCCGACATTCTTTAGGGTTTATTCCTAAAATTTCATCTATAAAAGGAGGGCTACTTCGAGTTTGAGATAACACAGTGTGAAGATAATGTGTGAATGCGAGTATAGTGTTTGCGCAAGTGAAGTCCACGTCGAGCAGAGAGCGAGTCGTATCGAACTTGTGCGAATGAGGTGCGTGGGGTGCAGATGTTGAGTCATATCGATTCGAGCTGAGTGTGAAGTCATAGTTCATTTGAGTCGAAGCGAAGTGTGTGTATCGTGATTGCATGAATTAAGAGCACGGGGTGCAGAGGTTGAGTTCTAAGTGCGAAGTGATAATGCACAGATAGCAGAAGTGATCGATCATCTGGTTGCAGTAGAGAGTGCGAAGAAATTCATAGAAGCAGTCGGATAGTGCGAAGCGTTTGCGTAGAAGCAACAAAATTCATAGGAACTGCAGACTGTGAGAAATAAGGTGAAAGTATCATTCTGTAATTTTCATTATCTTTATTGATTTCCAAGTTGCAGATTGGCATAAGGGGTTGGTGCTTCTTTCTAGTAGGTGCTGGTAAATCAGGAGTTGGTGCTCCATTCTGTTTGGTACAAAAAAATCTAAGGGGTTGGTGCTGGTAAAAGATATTGTAAATTTGTAGCTTTGCATTGACTGGATTTGGATAGGAGTTGGTGCTCCATTATTTTTGAGTACAAAAAAAATCTAAGGTTGGTGCTGGTAGTCTTATGGGAGAGATTGTAGCTTTGCATGGTAGTTTCTGGATGGTAAGTCGGCGGTCATTTGAAATAAGCACATTGGTGAACCTGT
>JAQPPZ010015141.1:0-26473 GCA_028583015.1 Wollemia nobilis
GTATAGGGTACATGGTAAGTTTTTCTTTAAGCAAATAAAAGGCTTCCTCACACTTATCTGTCCACTTGAATTATTTTTCTTTTTGTTAAAGGTTAGTTATTTGTGATGTGATCTTGCCATAGTCCCTCACATATCACCTATTGTAACTAGATACACCCATCAAGCTTCTAACTTCTATCATATTTGTAGATGACGACCGATTCAAAATGGATTCTATTTTTTAGAATCTACAATGATCCCTTTAGTTGAAACAATGTGTGCTAAGTATTGTACTTCTAACACATAAAATTCACACTTGGATAAATTTTCATACAACTAATTTTTTCTTAATAGCTATAGCACAATCCTAAGGTGCTCATCATGCTTTGTCTTGTTTCTAGAATAAATCAAAATATCATAAAAAATACCACAATAAATATATAGGTACTTTAAAAAGATGTTATTGATTAAATTCATAAATACTATTGGAGCATTTGTTAAACCAAAAGCCGAGACCACAAACTCATAATGTCCATAATAATTTTTAAAGGTTGTCTTGTGTGTATCTTCCTCCCAAATTCTCAATTGGTGATATCATGAAAAATAGTCAATCTTTAAAAATAGTATGGGATATCGAGAAAAATACTATGGGATATCGAGAAAAATAGGCATCGTCATATTTAGTGGAAGCTTACCGATAGTAATTTAATCATCCTCATCCTTTTACATGATAGATTACAAGGCCAAAAATGTACCAGTGATGGACTGATGGATAGCCATGCAAATATTCGAATTGAAGGCTTGGAGGTAATAGAATGTAGATTATTCAGAAGTCAATTGGAGACCATCGAATACTCTTTTCCAAGTTTAGGTGAACCTGATGTTAAATTCAACAATTTTCTCCTATGGATGCCTTTAAATGGTAGTAAATTGATGCAACAGATAGAAAGCATCAACTTGTTCTTTGAAATATTTTATCAATAATTCAGCCAACTAGTCCTAGGTGTTAATAATGCAAGATTGTAAATATCGATACTAGTAAATCAACTTCCCTTTGAGAGATAACATGAGCAATATTACCATGACATATTTATTTGTGATGCTATGAATGGTCTCTACAGAAGCCACATCTTGGACATGCTCATAATTTGTTTTGCTCGTACCATTGTAAGTAGGCAAATCCTTCAATGTTGCTTGCAAAATCGGATTTTGAGCTTTCAGGTTCAAATATCTAGGTTGGGAACCATATTGGTGGTGGTGATGGTGGATTTTATGCCATTAGGTTCAAATATCTAGGTTGGGAACCATATTGGTGGTGGTGATGGTCGATTTTATGTCATTTGAACCAGAGTGTTTGATTGAGGAGGAAAGCTAGTAGCAGTACTAGTGAGACTTGAAGGAACAAAAAATACAACAACTAATCGTGAATATGTTGTGAATGATGGAATATTCAGAGTGACTAATCTTGGATGTTCTCCTAAAATCTAGGTGTCAAGCTCAAATAAATCAATAGGATTTTCATAAATTTTTGACCTAGCTAATGCTCAAAATTAGGTGAGAGCTTATGAGTCATATAGTGCTAAAGAGACATAAATTAGATCTTACCTCTAGGGAAATAAGGTAAATTAATTTTCCTTTAGCTACCTCATGCATAAGAATATTTTAGAAAAAAATTATTGAGTTGGATGAAACTTCAAGTAATTCCATTTCTGAGTCCAATGAGATCATGATTTTTTTATAAATCACATCTCTCAACTTTTTACAATGGAGCCAAGGGAAGACAACCAACTTATTTTAATAGAATATGTGTAGAAATAGATTCCCTCCCTAGTGGACCCTATTATTCAAGATCAAATTGAATGTCCTCCTATGAATGTATGCATAATTATATTTTTCTATGAAGAATGACAAAGCTCATGGTATGGATAATCTTCTAATTGAGATTTATAAAAATAATTGCCATATCATTTCCTCAGATCTTCATCATGTTTACTTCGAATATCTCTAAAATGGTTCTCTTAGATATTATATAAATGTAGGGTTAGTAATAATTATTTCTAAAATAATGAATTTTAATCAAGTATCTAATTGGAGACCTATTATCCTCCTCAATATTTTGGATAATATCATAGTTAAAGCTATAGATTTAAAAATTAAAATTGTTGCACAAGTTATTATTTTTCCAAAACAATCTAGTTTTCTTATGGGTTGTCATTTATTAGATTATATTATGATGGCCTCGAAAAAAACACAATAAGATATCGACTCGAATCAATATGCCCTCTTGGTTAAGTTAGATTTTGACAAAAAATATAATAGGATTAGATGGGATTTCATTCTTTGTATGCTTTATTTTCTTGGTTTTGATCCAAATTATTGTAACCAAATTGGTAGGCTCTTTGGTGATTTTGTATCTTATATTCAGTTTAATGGAGCTTTACCCTCATTCTCCCCTCTACAATGGTCTATTAGATGGGGTTACCCTCTTGATTATTTTTGGCATGTTCTAGCTACCAATCCTCTTTGTTATATTCATTATAAGGCTTAATATGATGGTCTCATTCAAGATATAAAGATTCCTAGGGATAAACATACTCTTAAATCATATTTTGTTGATGATTTTATTTTTTTTCTTCAAAATACCCAAAAGGAGGTGGAAACTATTAAAGAAATTGTACAACTATTGTGTGATGTTTTTAGCTCTTGTATCAACCACTCTAAATAAATTCTTCTATACTTCTTCCAATCCTAATGGTTTTAACTCCTCGATTGATTGGAGGATCATCCCTCATTGAATGATTATTTGTTACTTGGAAATCCCCTTTAGGATTAATATTTCTCCTAAAGATATGTGGAACTGAGTTATGTAGACACCAAAACAACACCAATCCGATTATGTGACTGCAAACACTGATCGCTTTGACACACACAGCCCCCAGGGCAGCCCTCAGAGGTTAAACAGTGGTCCTAACCACTTTTGTAGCAATTTTGGAAGGTCAGAAGGCAATTTGGCACATTCAGGCACTTTGCTCAGTATCCGTCCCACCCTGGGATGAATTCAAATTGGGATCCGTCTCACCCAGGGACGAATTTTGAATTCGCTCTGGGTCAGGACGAATTCCAGGTTCAACGGGAAAAAAGAAAAATTGTGCCAAGTGGCAGTCGAGGATAGTCAATTAATGCCTCCTACCTTGCATGCGCGTGTAGGTGGGCAGATTGGACGTTAGAGGACTGTCACAAGGGCAATCATGGAAGCCCAAGTCATGGAGGACTTTCCTCCCTCATGGGAAGGCATGACTGCCACATGGCGCTTATGCATGCCCCTCCAAAGAGACCCCCTGGGTCTATAAAATGGTGAAATTTCTCACCCAAAAGAGGACAGGTTGGAAGCATTTTCAAGCAACGAAGTGCTGCCAAATTGATACCACATTTTTACCTTTTGATTCACCTCTTCCACATCCTTGATCTCTTTCGCAAGGGAGGTCATTGGGTGGTTATTGGAAGTGTGAATCCAGACCCAAAACCCGACATTTGACCACATTGATCTACCAATTCATCGACAACCCATTACAAGATATTTTGGGCCCATCCCAAGTGGATTGGTGCCGAAATCAAGTTCCAACGGTGGGCGGCCCACCCGGGCGCCCCGCACTCCTGTGAGCCTAATCTTCTTTTTTAAGAACGATTGGGAATTCATGGCAGATTGTTCTTTTGTCACTTGTTTATCTTGCATTCCATTTTATGTTGTTTCAATAGTTTGTAATTCCAATTTCATAATGCTTTGATCAAATCTTATCATGTTTTGTCGCTTTTGTTGTCCTCACTAACTTGTAGGTAGCGACGTCAAATTCCCATTGATGGAGGTCAAATTGGGGAAATCCGACCATCTGGGTCTTCCCAAAATGCCCCCAATTAGCTAACCCCTAAGTTTGCAGGTCTTTTGGAGATCCCGAGATGCGACATTTGGGCAGCATCACTTCGGCGCTTTGTTGTAGGCGAATTCGTCCTACCCAGGGACGAATTACAGTCGAATTCGTCCTACCCAGGGATGAATTACAGTCGAATTCAAATCGGCAATGATTTTTCTGACTGTTTTGATGGCAGTGGCCCTCTGGTAATGTTCCCTGGTTCCTATCAAATTTGCAAGTTGTTTAGAATCGGTTTATTCATCGTTGTAATCAATATTTTGCATGCATCTTTCATTGTTTTTTAGAGAACAAACGTTTCATATTTGTAGCAGGTGCTACTAACGATTTTGTTGTTTCTTTGAATGTAGGAGGAGTAGCAAGGATCAAGGATTCATTCACACCAGCGGCGGCAACACTTTGGCCCGCCCATTTTGCATGTGGGCACGCGGAAGAGAGATGACTTTCCATTGATGTGACCAAGAGACAAGTTTGATGCTCCTCTCCCCTAAAAAGGGAGGAAGCTAATTGTAACCAAATTTGAAATACATCAATAAAAGAAGAGGGTTGTTTCATTCCATTTGGGTTCCAATTTGTCTATGCTTTCTCCATTTTATGCATTTCTAATTTGTAGCATCAAGTTTAGTTTCGTTCTTGCATCGTGTTTGGAGTTTTCCCTTTTTGTTTTCCAGAATCTCGTGCTTTCAGTGGCGATCACGGTGGGACTCTGTCCCCTGGTTTTTGAGATCAAGAAACTGATCAAAAATTTGTGTTTTTGTGCTTACAGGTACCATTTTTTTGAACTCTGACTGTTATTCATCTTTGCCTGTGGCGAATACATTACTGTAATTCGTCTGACCCTGAGACGAATTCTAATTCGTCTCAGACTAGGACGAATTCTGTTCTGTAATTCGTCTCACCCAGGGACGAATTTCTGTCTATGCAGTTTTAGGGCCGAAGATCAGAAACATCCTTTTGGGCAGAGAAGAGGTAGGGGTTTTTACAAGCTTCTGTCAAATTTTTGTTTTCTGTTTTTTGATTTTCAGTTTTTGTATGGCTTAGGGAAAGTTTCCTTTTATTTGCCTGTTTCATTTTTGCAAATTAAAATAAACCACACACACATCACGTGGCATTTTTAAACCAAGGAGCTGGTCGTAAGACCCCAGCCCTTGATCAAGACCAACGGTGGGTTCATCACCACCTTGGCTTGAATTTTTGCATTCATTTACCCCGATTGTCACTGTTGTTAGACGTAAATCCTGACGAAAGCTGATCCGAGTGTCGCTGGGGTGATTCCCAGCATGCGAGGATAAGTCTTCTATGGTAGGTGTCATAAACAGGGCAATCCCCCTTCCGTACCGCCTATGTACCACGTACCATCTGCTCTCACGTACCTATAGTTTCCCTCTCGTAAGGGCGGGTATATAGAGAGGTTGGTATATCGACCTGGCAATGGTATATTGAAGGGGCGACCATTTATGGGAGCCATATGAGCCAACATTTGCATTTAAACGTTCTCTACAAAAACCTCAAAAACAACAACAAAACACACTAAACCAATTTTAGGACACACTTTCAACCTTTAAATGAGATAATCACCATTTGTGTATGTGTGTGTTCTTTTCTGTTTAAGTGTAGCATAAAAAATCATAAAAGAGATAAAAATCTGCTTAGCTTGTAGAAGAGCACCACCATGGTGTACACCCGTAGCCAAGCCCAATCAAGGGAAGAAGCTACAAAAAGTGTACAAGGAGCGGGCACAAGTCACCTTCGCTTTAGCCCTAAGGACTTGGCCATACCGCCTTGGCGGTCTGACCCACAAGAGAGTCCACATCATTCCATGTCAAGGTGGAATTATAGGGACACCCTTCTGGGGGACACGCCCGTTCATCACAGCCCCTTTCGGGAAGAATCTTTACATGTGGCACTCAACGTAGATAGAAGACCTCCCTTAGAGGCTAGATATGAGTGGCCACCACGTGATGAAGTGCTAGAGAGGCATAGTGTCCATGAGGAGAGGCAACATGACTATGGCATCTCTCCTTTGCCTCCCATCATTGTTAGAACCGACAGACAAAACCCAGAGCGCAGGGCTCCCCAAACAGGGCAAGCTAACTCTGCCCGCCCCTTTCACACCTACGAAAGGGAGTACGAGGAAGACCATCACATTCCTCGAGAGCAATATACAACATGGGAGCCTTGTGCTTCTGCACCTGCTAGATACCATGGTCACCCATTGAGGCCAGAGCCTCGGGTAAATGCCACCAACCTCGATAGAGGGAAGCGACCCATTGAGATCTCGGATCATCATGACCAAGGCAAATACATAGGAGAAACATTCAGGCCTCCTAAGCCCAAGATGGTGGACCAAATTGACCTGGCAGTCGCCAGACATGCCGCCCACCAAGCCCAGATCACGCGGCTTGAGCAAGATCAGTAGCAGTTAGAGCGCCTATACCGCCTTAACAAAGAGCGCATTCAGTGCCAAGCAGACGAGCTGCTTTATAACCTACCTGAGAGGGTTCCAACCCCTCGCACCCAAAAAGTGGAACCATATGAGAGGCATAATCCCTTGGTGCAGGATAGGTCTCCGCGACCTCGTCAAGTTTTGCCTCCGAGACCCCATAGACCTAAGAGGGAGGCCACTCCCCGAAACAACGATGGGTACCCTCCACGGGGACCCACTCAGGGTCATAGGTCTCACCTAGAGACTCCTCAGGAAGTTTATGAGGAGTATGAACAAGAAGTAGAGCGGGCTGAAATGCCCTACCAAGGTGGAGGGGCTGCTATCCGGCCACCCCCCATAGGCCTCCAGTCTCCCACAACTCACAACGGGAGCAAACTAAAGAGGAAGAGATTAAATCTTTCGATGCATACAAAGCATTGTTAGAGCATTTGGAGTCTATGGAAACCAAAGCTTCGAGGCCCCAAAAGCCCATGTTACGCCAACTCCGTAGTCATCCGGTGCATCCGTCAGTGCCCGCACCTCCTTACCCCGAACATTTCAAGTTGCCTCAGTTGGCAGTCTTTAAGGGTGAAGAGGATGCCCAAGAGCATGTGACAAGATTCTTGAGCCAATGCTTTGGCATTCAGGATAATGATGCGCTATTGCTAAGGACATTCATAACCACATTCATGGGCCCTACCTCGGATTGGTTCACCCAATTGTCGAAGCACAACATCAATAACTTGGATCAATTAGTGGATGCGTTCCTTGAACGCTTCACCTTCAACACCAAGAAGAAGGCGTCACTGAGTGACCTGGCCAGCCTCAGGCAATATGAGGAGGAGACAATGGTGGCCTACGGGAATCGATGGAGGGCTCTGCTTTCTAAGCTACCCTACCTTCCCCCTATGTCCGACCTCACACAAATGTTTTCATGAAGTTGTTTGAGATCGATCTTTGGGCTATTGCAGCTGCAGCAATATGCCACCTTAGAAGAAGCTCTGGCGCAAGCCAGAGTTATCGAAGAGATCAAAATACAGGATGGCAAAATTGCCAAACCTAAAAAGAAAGAGTGGAACAAAAACACAAAGACAGGGACTACGCAACAAAAACCCGTTGCGGTTAATCAAGTTGCTATAAATGTCCCTAAGCCTGCATAAGAAATATAGCCTCAAAAGGCTAATTATCAGGTAGTGCCTCCTAACAATTATGAAAGAGAAAATAAAAAATAGGAGCAAAATCAGTAGCGTCACCCTAAGCGACAGTACACCCCTTATACGGAGTCTAGGGACTCCCTATTTGACCGCTTGTCAGTGGCAAATTTAATCACCCTTCCAGAGATCCAAACCATAGATCCTAACGCTCCCAAGCCTAAGGGATACAGAGAGGATTTGTATTGTAGGTTCCACAGGCGAAGGGGACATGACCTGAATGCATGCTAGAAATTCAAAGGATTGATACAAGACTTGATTGATAATAAAACATTGGCAGTGGACAACCCCATAGCACCAAATAACCAGTAGATGGGGGTCTTCAAGGATCCCTTGCCTGCCCATGAGGCACAAGAAAAACCCCTTCAGGTCAATGAGGTGCGACAGAATTTCCCCATGCAAGGGTATGTGGGAATGATAAGCATAGTGACCAGGAACAAGAAATACCTAGGAGTTGCCCCCGAGGCAGCCACAAGAGAGGTTCCAATGACGTCACAACCTCAACAACACCCTGTGCAGTTACCTCCGCCTAGACCCGAGGTCACGATATAGACCAAACTCACGCAGAGTTTGTGGACCACGTCGGCTAGGCTCTCCATATATGAGCTTATACAGCAATCAGCGCCCCATCGGGAGGCTCTCATGGAGATTTTGAAAGCCATCGAGTTGCAGCCCCACGAAGCGAATTCCTTCAATAACTTCGTGGGACATGTAAAACGATGCATGGAGCCAGTCATTACCTTTCGAGAAGATGAAGTTAAATCAGTATCTGATGACATGGCAGATCCACCCCTGCACGTTATCGCGCGGGTCAACGGGATCCCGTATAAGAGGGTGTTGGTAGACACTGGCTCGTCCGAGTAACATCATTACTACGAGCAGCATTGAAACATCTGAAGTTGCCAGCCTCTCACATCACGGCTTCCACTTACACACTATGAGCATTCAATGATGCGATATGCTCGACAGTTGGCACAATTGTTCTACCCATTCAGGTAGGACAAAAGACGATACCTACATTGTGCCATATTTTGGAAGGTGAGATGGCGTACAACATATTGCTAGGGCGGCCATGGATCAGGGACATGAAGTGTGTCCCTTCGATAGCTCACCAGTGTTTGAAGTATGCATTTGAAGGAGAAGTACATGTAGTCCCAGCGGACTTAGAACCCTTCAAATATTGCAATGCGGTGCAGTTGATGCCGCAATCGACCCTCCCATCGACGCACTTGGATTTTTAGTTAAATCCATCTAGACAGGGTCCGATGCCGCGAGCACCACTGGTGACTAATCCATCAAAACCCTAGCCAGGTGCATCTTCATCGTCCGCTCCTTCACTACCAATGCCACCTGTCATGGCTAAATAGAAGGACAAAGGGAAACAAATCCTGGAAGAGGCTCAACCCCTGGAAGAGGTGCTGCCAACAATATCAACCATCTCAACCGAAGAGATACCTAGCACAATGGAAGTTGAGGCTCCTAGTCCACCCAACATGGAATGGACTCTAGAAGGGCTTTCATTCCCTCCCTCTCAATCGCCAACAATTACTATTGAAATGGCCAGTACGGGCCTGGGGGAGTATCTAGTGCGGAATGTTGTAGCAACGCCCACGCTAGAGTCAGTGCAAGACATGGGGAGACCTCGCCTCCCCATCGGGATAGTTGTTCCTTTAGGCTACCCACCGAACCAGACCAATTTTGTGTATGGGGGCCTTGACCATGGTGCTGAACCATGCATGCAAAAGGACGAGGACGAAGAGCCTTTTGCAGAAGATGTCAACTATCTGTCTAACTCGGACTTCGCTCTGAGATATCTTGGCCAATGCAATTGGCATGGATACGGGCTAGGCAGGTATGAGCAAGGAGTGTGTGTCCTTTGCCAGCCAAGATACCAAATGCCTTATGACAAGTCGGGAGTAGGGTTCAACCACCCCCTGCCCTTAGACATCTTGGTGGAAAACATGCAAGGCCTAGGAATAGGCAACAAGGGTGGATTGGCATCAGATCCTTATGCCAACCCAAACACAACATATACATTGGGAGATTACCTCCCATGGTCAACAACCACCCTTGGTAACATCAATAACCCTTCTCCTTTGCTAGAGAGAGGTGAAAGTTCGGGAACTCACTTTCAAGGAGAGCATAAACAGTGTCCAAAAGGATCTTCGGAGGATGAATCAGAACATGAACCAGTGTCATATGTTCCCTTTGAATCCGATAGTGATCACTCACAGGAGATTCCCATGAATAACTGGCAAGAGATATTTTTGAATCTATTCCCTCTAGAAGCTCCAATCGAGCCAGTATCACGTCAAGAGAATCAGGTCCCCCCACGGAGCGTGGAACAACCGCAATGGGACCAGATTAATTTGCTAGAACAAGATGAGCCTCATATGTCGCAAGCAATTGTCGGAGCCAATGAAGGTTTTTGGATCTCCGACAACGATTCAAAAGATGAAACTGAGATGGCCTATCTCAACCACATGCGACAAATGCAACAATGATACCCTTTGAGGATTAATGACATATTTGCACAGATGGGCATAGTGCCAGGGCATGAGTGGTACGTAGACCCAGTAGGGTGGGATCAAGTGTTGGATCCATTGCTCCGGGTACACGAAGAGCACTTTCCACTCCGAGACCCTAGGGTGATATCAGTGTCGAGGGCAGACCCTATCCTCTTATTAGCACATAGGGCCGATCCATTCATGCCAGTACCTACAGAACCAGATCCAGAACACAAAGAACATCCAGAATGTTTGAGTCATCACACCCACGGTAATGGAGACCAAATTCATTTCATCCACATGATCTCCATTGACTTGACCGCACCCATCCACAATCCGGCCGATCCAGCATGGTCATTGCATCTAGACATAGATGCCATCGACTGGGATCACGTCAATTCACCTCTCTCCCCATCAGAGTACTGGCCTTTCGGTAAAATGCCTCATTTTACCCCAGGGACAACTCAGGATATCTTTCAGGCTGAAGAGGAACCCGAGGTTCCCAACGCAGATTTAAACTCAACTAATGATATCCATTTGATCCCAACTCCACATCAGTTGGAGGACGGATCCCACATGTCGATCGAGGAGACGACTGACGTAGACATCGACTTAGATCCAATGAATCCATAGATTATCAAGCTGGGGGTAAGCTTATCCCCTGAAGAGCAAGCCGACTACATTGCCCTTCTCAAAGAGAAGAAGGAGGTTTTTGCATGGTCATACAGAGACATGTCGGGGCTAGATCCGTAGCTAGTCACGCATAATCTAACACTTGATCCGACAATCAAGCCAGTTAAGCAAAAACTACGTAAGATGCACCCAACAGTGGCCTTGATGGTCAAAGATGAATTGCAAAAGTTGTTGGATGCACAGTTTGTCATCTGCATGGATTATCCGCCATGGCTGTCCAACATGGTGCCCATCAAAAAGCCCGATGGGAGGATTCGCATATGCACTAATTTTTGAGATCTAAACAAAGCGAGTCCTAAGGATGATTTCCCCTTGCCAAGCATCGACGTGTTGGTAGACGCTACAGCAGGTCATGAAATGCTATCCCTCATGGATGGTTTCTTGGGATACAATCAGATTCGTATCAATCTCGAGGATCAACTAAAAATGGCATTCACAATGCCTTGGGGGACATTTTGTTATAAGGTCATGCCTTTTGGCCTTAAAAATGTTGGCGCCACCTACCAACGTGCCATGACGTACATCTTCCATGATTACATGCATAAAACTTTGGAAGATTACATGGATGATTTGTTGGCCAAGTCTCTTTTGTGCCTAGATCATCTCGATGACTTAAGCAAGATCCTCGATCGCCTCATGGAGCATAAAGTCAGACTGAATCCCAAGAAGTGCGTATTTGGCATCACATCTAGAAAACTCTTGGGTTTCATAGTCTCAAAGCGAGGCATCGAGGTGGACCCAAAGAAAGTCAAGGCAATCCTTGAAATGGTTCCCCCAACTACCATTAAGCAGCTCAGAAGTCTGCAGGGAAAGGTCGCGTCAATTAAGCGCTTCATAGCGCAACTATCTGACAAGTGCCGACCCATGAACAAATTATTGCACAAGGGGGTTGCATTTCACTGGGATGACGAGTGCCAGTCAGCCTTTGATGACATCAAACAATACTTGGCTTCACCACCAGTATTGGCACCACCTAGACCAGGAGTGTCATTCTACTTATACATCTCAGCTACTGAGGTGGCACTGGGCGCCATGCTGGCCCAGAAGAATGAACTTCACAAAGAACAGGCTACTTACTATCTTAGCCGCACCCTGGTCAGTTATGAACTTAACTATGCATACGTCGAGAAACTCTGCTTGGCAGTGGTGTTTGCTACCAAAAAGCTATGCCACTACATGCTGAGCAACACTACGTATGTTGTGTCTAAGGAGAATCCATTGCGATACATGATGAGTCATACTTATCATAGTAGTCGCACGGTGAAATGGATCATGTTGTTGATGGAATTTGACATAGAGTTTATCGAACATAAATCCATCAAAGGACAAGTCATAGCCGATCAACTAGCAGAGGCTCCTCTCAAAGACGATCAACCTCTAGTCATAGAACTACCCGATGATGGGGTCTTCCATGTCTCAGAATCGCCAGATTCTAATGAGCCTGAGTCACGAGCTGACATAACCCTATTTTTTGATGGTTCTAAATGTGAGCAAGGTGGTGGCATGGGAATAGTATTCTTCACACCGTAGGGCGCTCCAATGCCCCTATCATTTAAATTAAATTTCCCATGCACCAACAATAATGCAGAGTATGAAGCCTTGCTCATAGGTCTTCAGACAACAATCACCATGAACATCAAACGACTGAACATCTTTGGTGATTCACTGTTAATTGTCAATCAAGTCAAAGGGGTATTCCAATGCAAATGCCCAGTTCTGTAGGCTTATAAAGCCCTTGTGGACAAATTCCTAGAAAAACTTGAGTGGTATGACATCGAGGCACTCCCTCGATCATCGAATCATTTTGCGGACACAATGGCCTCCTTGGGGTCACTAATCCCGCAAGACCTTTCTGGTGATATGACAACCATTCAAGTCAAAACCCTATCGCAATCCGTGATGGAGCGTGCAAGCTTTGACTTGACGCCAGGAATCCACATGATCCAGATTGAACCATCCTCGGATAAGTTCTCTCGAATCCACGATCGTCTGAAACATGCCAATTGGGGGTCCTTGTTCTCCCCTACTCCCATTAATAGCAACACAACGCTATTCTTACAAGTTCTATCCCGCTCAGCGTTTGCTAGGGATGAACTTCAAGAGGGATTGGCTATTCATACCGTCGAGGTTTTCGATCAACAAGACTGGTATTTACCCATTAGAGACTACCTCAAGTTAGGTAATCTCCCACTTGGATTGACGCATGCCGTGAAATGAGCATTCAAGCAGAAAGCGGCTAAGTATGTCTTGATAGGAGACATTTTGTACCATCGTAGCTATGAAGGAATCCTCCTTCGTTGCTTGGACCAACAAGAGTCCACTTGGGCAGTCGCCCAAGCGCACGATGGTACATGTGGTGGCCACTTTAGTGGTATGGCCATCACAAAGTGCATTCTTCGCATGGGCTATTATTGGCCATCTTTAGAGCGAGATTGTTGCGCATATGTCAGGAAGTGCGTGAAGTGTCAACACCATGCCAATTTGATGCATGTACCTTCCCAAGCCTTGCAGACAGTCCAGTCTGCTTGGCCATTTTTGTAGTGGGGCTTTGATCTAATTGGAAAGATCTCCCTTGCGTCGTCAGGCCATCACACGTTTATCATAACGGCCATAGAGTATTTTACCAAGTGGGTGGAAGCAGTTCCGCTTACCTCTACGACAGGACCCCGCATTGTGGAGTTCATTTTGCATAACATCATATGTCATTTTGGTATTCCATCCAAAATAGTCTCGGATAATGGGACGCCATTCAAGAACAAAGACATGCGTGCTTTGACCACAAAGTACAAAATTTAGCATAGTTTTTCGACACCCTATTATCCGTAGGCAAATGGGCAAGTAGAGGCGTCAAACAAAATGCTAGTTGCCATCCTTAAAAAGATAGTCGTAGACAGTCATAAGGATTGGCACATCCAAATTCCACTTGCCCTATGGGCTTATCGCACTAGCATTCGGACGCCCACTGGGGCCACTCCATTTTCGCTCGTGTATGGCTCCGAGGCAGTCATGCCTCTCGAGTTGGAAATTCCTTCCCTATGCATATCAATGCAAGAGTTCATCGATGATGACGTTGCACGGCAGGCCCGGTTAGACCAGCTTACGTTGCTTGACGAACGACGCGTTAATGCTCTCGAGCATTTACGTATCTATCAAGAGCGACTTAAGAAAGCTTACAACATGAAAGTTCACCTGAGGGACTTTCAGGTTGGTGATTTGGTTTTGAAGGAAAACCAACAGAACTCTAGTTTGTCATCCCACCTAAGGGACAAATTCATGGCAAATTGGTTAGGTCCATATGTCATTGATAGCAAAATAGGACCCGGGACATACCGGCTAGCCTCTCTTGATGGAATCAAGGAAACAGAACCCTTGAATATCAGTCATTTGTGACCATTCCATATCTAAGAGAGCCATACCCCAAAATGCTCCAAGGATTCCTATAATCGCTTGGTCAACCCCAAAATGCTCCAAGGATTCCTATAATCGCTTGGTCAATCCCAAAATGCTCCAAGGATTCCTATAATCACTTGGTCAATCCCAAAATGCTCCAAGGATTCCTATAATCGCTTGGTCAATCCCAAAATGCTCCAAGGATTCCTATAATCGCTTGGTCAATCCCAAAATGCTCCAAGGATTCCTATAATCACTTGGTCAATCCCAAAATGCTCCAAGGATTCCTACAAAAAATAAGACAAATCGCTTGGTCAATCCCAAAATGCTCCAAGGATTCCTATAATCGCTTGGTCAATCCCAAAATGCTCCAAGGATTCCCACAATCGCTTGGTCAAAAATAAGAAAATCCAAAAATCATCAAAAACAACAAAAATTTGCATCTCATTTCCAGGCATGCTCAAATTCATCAATAAAAAGCTCTTCTCACATCTCATCTTCATATTCACAAAAAAATCAATCCATTAAAAATACAAAAATATATAGTTGCATTAAGCATCGCATCCATACATTGCATATTTGTGGTCGTACAGGTCAAAGGCACCATAGACTGTAATTACTCTGCTAGTCCATCTTGTTCCACATTTTTCCATTTTATAAGCAATCCAAAAAAAAAACAACAAAAAACACGCCATTCATTGCTTTTTACCACACTAGAGTCAGTGGTCTTATAATGTATCAAGAGTTTTCGTCTTTCAGTCATAATTTTGCTTTCTAGCCACGTATTGTACCAAGTCAGATAGATTTTACGAAGGTAGAGTTCTACTTGGATCACACCTTGTTACGTAGCATCCCAACACAAATTAAAACACATAAAAATTCCCAAGTTGTGTGAACGAAAGATGAAACCTGCATAGTAATCCAGGTCACCATAAGCGAAACGGTTATCTTGCTCATCCCCCTGTGCAAATGACCCAAAGAATGCTGAGAGTTGGCAAAAGGACAAGCATCCTCCCTACCCAATTCCCCAAGAATCCCAAGTTCTCAAAAAGTTGCAAACATCAAAATTTTGCAAAATGTCAAAACTCCAAAAAATTTGACATCATCCCCAGAGTGCATACATCAAAAAGCACATACAATAGTGATTCTTATCACTCGAATCCAAATCCCTTGCTCAAAAGAAAAACATATAAAAATAAGCAGTGATTTTTATCACTACCAATGAGCAAGTATCCCAATACAATTGAAGAAAAGAAGGGAGTCGAACTTGAATCCCTAGAACTCTCAGCATTTCGACAGGTCATGAGGCAAGCCTCAGTACCGGTTTGGTGGATAGCCTATCGGTCACTGGCGGTAAACTTCCCGCATGACGATATATCTGTCACATTAACTTGTGTACAGATCAATGTTTGCATGTGGATGAGCTAGCTTATGGTATCCTAGATAGCACCGTAGATTAATCTGACTAAATACAATAAAGGAGTTAGTGGAGCTAATTAGGTGATCCTCGGTACAGGTTTGGTTGATAGCCTATCTGGCACTGGCGGTATCCTGACAAATACCACATAAATGAACTCAATTGCACACACAGGGATGTGAAATAACTTGGTCAAAAACAAGTCCGATTCATACCTTGTCCAAAAGTCTTGTAAGATAAAGTACAGTCGTGGCTAGTGAGTTAAAACCATCCGAGTCTCAGAAAACCTTAGCTACATTTCTAAACCAACTACGCTACTTTTCATCCTTACAATACCATCAAAAAATACAGAAAAACCACATGTATACATACAAAGTCATTTACCACAGCAATCGCCTAAAAAACAAAAAGCCATAAAGTTCTGAACAGTCTATGGTGCGACCTCCAAACATCACAAATTCCATTCATCCATTTCATTTTTTATAAATAAAAAACATTTGCATTCATCATAACATATGCATCCATCAAAATAAATTAACATGCATACATCCATATTCATCAACCATCATGCATAAGATCAAATCATCACATGTGCATAAACAAAATAAAGTATATATATATATATATATATATAAATATATATATATATATATATATATCGTCAAAAAATCCACGACCACAAGCTCCAGTCGAGCCACCTGCTTGAGCCCAAGGGCATCAAGCCACTCCCAGTCAGCTACAGTTAGCCCCCCGCGCTTCAGTAAAAGCAGTGGGTACACGGTACCGGCTCCTAACAACCTACAAAAGAAAACAATTCAAAAACATTAAAATCATGGAAAAGAACTATACAGTAATAACATGAATATACAACATTGCCTACCAATGTACAGCAAAAAAAAAACAAACATAAAAATTCAAACAAAAATTAAATTTTCAATCCCAGGGTTTCTAATCCTAACTGATTAATTTAAAAATAAAACAAACATTCAAAATTTAAACAAAATTAATTTTTTAGTTCTAGGGTTTCTAATCCTAACTGATAAAATCCAAAAAAAACAAAACATTAAGTCTTAGGGTTTTACGTTTCGTTTATCCTAGGGTTTAGTTATAAGCAAAATAAAAAATTCTTTACCTAGGTTTTGCACTACGTTTAGTTGTACAACTAAGTCTTAGTTGTCTTCAGCTCAGTTTTAGGGTTTAAGTTTTAAAATTTTGAAAAACATCATCACAAAGAAAATTAAACAAAACACTTGCAATTTTAAAACAAAAGTAATAACTCTAGGGAGCACTTACTGGTCTCGCTTCGGCTCCACAACTTGATCCGATTTGTGCACTCATGATGACATGGAAAATCTGGCAGTGCTTCACTTCGTAGAATTAACCTCCTCCTCCCCAGAGCTCCAAATCGCAAGAAAATTCAGATGCAAATGAGCCCAAACCCTAGTTTTGGCCTTTAAATAGGCCTTTTGAGCTTAAATTCATCCTCCCCTGGGACGAGCGCTCTGGTTAGCGCTCGTCCCACCATAGGACGAATTCTAATCTGGTATTCGTCCCACCCTGGGACGAATTCAGGGCAAAAATTTCAAAAAACATCAAAAATTGAACAAAAATGCACTAAAAAAAGCTAATAAACTTGCCCGATGAGAGTGCTGTTGCACTTGACATCCCGGGCATACAAAACAGACGTTGGGGTCACAAATTGTCACTATCCTACTCCCTAAGAAGGCTACCTTAGCCGGACCGCTCCACGGGAGGACGGATTTTTGCCAATTTTAGCTCCAAAAAGCGTCGCAAAAAGGGTTACCACCCACCAAAAATAGGTCTAAATGTCAAAAAAATTGCACATGCTTAACGCTAAACCATCTAAGGGCACCCTTGCACAAGTCATCTTGGGTCAAGCGACTCGTCGCTTTTCTCATGAAGGTCATTCCCTCATCGATTCGTCGCTTGAGGGGGTAGTCACACTTAGTCACCAATCAACAAACACACACCCAATTAAGGAAAATGACATGCATTCAAAGAATCATTGACAAAGACAATTACGCTCCTGCTTGGGGCGAGTAAACAAGCAATAATCACAATCTGATCAAATCACTTGGCATTTCGTGAATCATGAACTCAAGGTTCTCACAGACAAAAGGTTGCGCCCTTTGCCTATTCATGACTGATCAATGTCCAAGGTCAAGTAACACCTCACCAAAAAAGGTTAACACTTGAATTGAGTGCCTTCGCTCGTCAGAAGCAAGGATTCAAGAATGCATGCCCTTTCCATACTTGGGGCATCAAAAGTTGGTTAGGTTACCAAGAAACCCTAATCATTAGTGCTTTGGTTATCTATTTTTGCTCGACGTTGCGCCATGCACAGCGCATCCCAAAAAGGGGCATCTATAGACACCAAAACAACACCAATCCGATTATGTGACTACAAACACTGATTGCTTTGACACACATAGCCCCCAGGGCAGCCCTCAGAGGTTAAACAGTGGTCCTAACCACTTTTGTAGCAATTTTGGAAGGTCAGAAGGCAATTTGGCACATTCAGGCACTTTGCTCAGTATCCATCCCACCCTGGGACGAATTCAAATTGGGATCCGTCTCACCTAGGGACGAATTCTGAATTCGCTCTTGGTTAGGACGAATTCCAGGTTCAATGGGAAAAAAGAGAAATTGTGCCAAATGGCAACCGAGGACAGTCAATTAATGCCTCTTGCCTTGCATGCGCATGTAGGTGGGCAGATTGGACGTTAGAGGACTATCACAAGGGCAGTCATGGAAGCCCAAGTCATGGAGGACTTTCCTCCCTCATGGGAAGGCATGACTGCCACATGGTGCTTATGCATGCCCCTCCAAAGAGACCCCTTGGGTCTATAAAATGGTGAAATTTCTCACCCAAAAGAGGATAGGTTGGAAGCATTTTCAAGCAATGAAGTGCTGCCAAATTGATACCACATTTTTACCTTTTGATTCACCTCTTCCACATCCTTGATCTCTTTCGCAAGGGAGGTCATTGGGTGGTTATTGGAAGTGTGAATCCGGACCCAAAACCCGACATTTGACCACATTGATCTACCAATTCGCCGACAACCCATTACAAGAGATTTTGGGCCCATCCCAAGTGGATTGGTGCCGAAATCAAGTTCCAACGGTGGGCGGCCCGCTCGAGCGCCCCGCACTCCTGCGAGCCTAATCTTATTTTTTAAGAACGATTGGGAATTCATGGCAGAGTTTTCTTTTGTCACTTGTTTATCTTGCATTCCATTTTATGTTGTTTCAATAGTTTGTAATTCCAATTTCTTAATGTTGTGATCAAATCTTATCATGTTTTGTCGCTTTTGTTGTCCTCACTAACTTACAAGTAGCAACATCAAATTCCCATTGATGGAGGTCAAATTGGGGGAATCTGACCATCTGGGTCTTCCCAAAATGCCCCCAATTAGCTAACCCCTAAGTTTGCAGGTCTTTTGGAGATCCCGAGACGTGACATTTGGGCAGCATCACTTCGGCGCTTTGTTGCAGGCGAATTCGTCCTACCCAGGGACGAATTACAGTCGAATCCGTCCTACCCAAGGACGAATTACAATCGAATTCGAATAGACAATGATTTTTCCGAATTTTTTGATGGTAGTGGCCCTCTGGTAACGTTCCCTGGTTCCTATCAAATTTGCAAGTTGTTTAGAATCGGTTTATTCATCGTTGTAATCAATCTTTTGCATGCATCCTTCATTGTTTTTTTAGAGAACAAATGTTTCATATTTGTAGCAGGTGCTACTAACGATTTTGTTGTTTCTTTGAACGCAGGAGGAGCAATAAGGATCAAGGATTTATTCACACCAGCGGCGACAACACTTTGGCCCGCCCATTTTGCATGTGGGTACGTGGAAGAGAGATGACTTTCCATTGATGTGACCAAGAGACAAGTTTGATGCTCCTCTCCCCTAAAAAGGGAGGAAGCTAATTGTAACCGAATTTGAAATACATCAATAAAAGAAGAGGGTTGTTTCGTTCCATTTGGGTTCCAATTTGTCTATGCTTTCTCCATTTTACGCATTTCTAATTTGTAGCATCAAGTTTAGTTTCATTCTTGCATCGTGTTTGGAGTTTTCCCTTTTTGTTTTTCGGAATCTCGTGCTTTCAAGTTATAAAAAGACTTCAAAAAACTTCACGTGCATGGTCAACTTGGTTTCACTCTTTAGCAAGAAGAATTCAAGTTGTGAATAAAGTTATGGAAACCTCTCATGTTTACTACTCCTCTTTCTATATGGCCTCAAATGTTACCTATAACAATTTTACTCAAGTTATTCATAATTTTTCATGGACCAAATAGTATGGGGAGGTAGGCATGACAACCATCTCATGGAAAATTTATACTCAACCAAAGGCTTTAGGAGGTTTGGGTATTATTGACTCTCTTATCCAGATCAAATGTTTGTTTGTGAAATGGGTTGCTAAAGCCATCACTAGAGATAAAAATTATAAATATTTGTGCTAATATAAAATCTCCCAAGCTACTGATAAAGGTAAATGGAAAGAAATCTCATGGAACGATAAGGTCCTTAATACACCATACTTTATGATTAAAGTACCTATTACTCTTACCCATAACAAGAAATATTGGCAATCCACTTCTCATTTATTGGCTTGGAAGTTTGAATCCTTATATTATAGTTTAAATATTGGTCTAAATAGCCTTTGGTGGAGTAATATTATACTGCATAATTAAACCTTTAGCTTTATGTAGTGCTCTTCAAGGACTAGCTTTTCTAAAGAAAGGTATAAATAGAATAAGAGATATTTAGGATTTAGATAGCTTCTTAATTCTTACCTAGACCTGGATCCATAATTATTGTTCTCTTTCCTCTTCATGCAAAGAGTCTTATGGCTTCATTGTGGCTTACATTCCATATGAGGTCCTTATAAAGTTGGGAACAACTACCTACAATATATGGACTAGCTAGAGATGGCTTAATGACCCTTGAATCTCTTCCATTAAATCTAGTTGGATATACAAAAATATTTTGTTTCCTTTATCATTGGAATCTAAATTCAATGTCAAGTGGTAAATAAATTTTACCAATGCCTAGTGGAAGTCTCTCGCTACTCAAATTTGAAAAGTTCATATTTTATCGAAAACTTAGCTTCTTGGATGATGAGTTTTGTATACAAAACTTCCAACTTCGGAAATTCTAGATTTCATTTTGCATATTTTCCCTCAATGCAATTTTTTTAATGCTTCAAAAACTCTTATTCACTTACTTTAATTTTGTGACATCGCTAAATAGTTTTTGGATGTTTTATGCAATTTTTTATTTCCCTCCTTCACTAGATCTTAGAGCTTGCTCTGCTTGGTTTTTTCCAACAAGACCATCATCCAAAACTTTGGGATGTTTGTAGACTCATTGTTCTCAAGCATATTTGGATGTTCAAATGCAAAAAGGTGTTTACTAGTTCCACTCCTCATGGGGTATTATTTTAGCAAACTTGACCTTTGATATTTTGTTACATTTTAAACACTTTCATTTCCATAATGTTGAAAGTTCTAGCACATTAGGAGATGTTATTGATAGGCTTCATAAATTTTTCACATGATATAAGATATTCAAAAGTTCTAGAAAGAAACAAAAAAGAAGGTAACAAACTATGATGAACTAGTTTAGGAACTCATTACTTTTATTTCTTCCTTGAAGACTTCGAAATATATAATGGAGAGTATGCTAAAAAATTCTCCACAAGACAAGTCTCCCATGGTTAAGTGATGATATAATGCATATTGCAATAGGATACAACTATAGTCTCTTTGTTGTGATTAACTTTTATTGTTATCGATACTCAGTTGTGGATGTTTTACTCCTTATCCACCTCATTTTACTTATTTTTGCTGACTAATGATAATAACATCATATTATTATAATATTTTGGTTAGTTATGGATGTTTTACTCCTTATCCACCTCATTTTACTTATTTTTTCTGACTAATGATAATAACACCATATTATTATAATATTTTGGTTGATAACATAATATAATATAACTTTTACTTAAAAAAATTAATAATTAATATATATTAAAATAAAAATAAAAAATCTAATATACAAACATTCAAATTGTATTTAAAACAACTTAGATAATATAAATTCAAAATTTAAATACAATAATTTTCCCATACATTAAATTTCATAAAAAATACACGCATTTTAGAAACTATGCATTTTTTTTATGTTTAAATAATTTCTACCAAGATTGCCTGGTTCTTATAAGGTCCTAACCTTTAGACAATGATTTTTTTTTTTAACTGTATATGTAAAAGAAACTATAGTAACCAAACAATGCAGACAATTAGTTCTTGGTATAACAAAGAGCAGGAAGAGTTCACTATAAAAATTCAAAAAGTTTGAACCCCCTTAACTTTTGATACTCTTTTGTCGTCTCAAGTCCCATGTGGGTGCCTATAGAATAAATAAATAAATAAATGCAATCACCCATCAACACTATGCATCCTGGGTGGAAAAGCAACATGACGTTATTAATAGGTTAATATTTTAATTTTTAGATACTCAATAAATTAAATTAAATATATATGTTTTTTAATCTGGATCAATGCCTAGTATTGAAACAAAGATACTTTATATTTTATGAAGAAAAAAATGTGTGGCCCGTGGGCATAAAGGTTAAGCGAGCAAAAAGGTAAAACCAGATATCCACCAAACAAGTCGGAAGGACGTCGCAGTCTTTTAAGGCACTAGTCAGAACCCCTAGGTTAATATTAGTAGCCCTTACATCAATTGGACCAAAATTTCATACCGAAGTTGATATGTCTAAACCAAAGTCAATTCACACTGGTATAATTGGCGAAAGAGATTTAATCAATACAAATGGACAAATTTTGAAGAATCAATTGGAAGTCGACGGGTGGGAGACAAAGTTTACAAACGTCAATTGTTTGCGGATGAACTTTTCACATTGATTTCAGTATTGTGTAAATGCGAGTCCATTCGAAATGGACTAAATTTTGTGAGTAAACTTATCTCAATGAAAATCATGGCCATCGGGAATTGATCCGATTTGAGTGACGTGAATAGACCCTGAGTCAATGCAAAATGCTTAAAGTTTCCACATTAGCATGACTATCGCTGATTCCACTACGAAATAATTATAGTGGGCCCTTTCATGAAATAAGAAAAAATATAATCCAATTTATCAAATTTTGAAAATGACATAATCGGACATGAGTGGACGCGACGCATGTGGATGTGACGCATGCGAGGCAACTGGCGAAATTTCCATATTGATATGAGTAGATCCATGACTAATTCGAGGCAATAATGGGCAAACCAGGAGTGAACCCACGACAATTCTGCCAATCCTATGCAGTGTCACCTCATAAGAAGAATATGTTTGAAAAACCCTTTGCAAATATTTCTGTTTTACACTCATTGCTCACGATACGGTCCGTTAGTGGCGAGAGTGAGGAGTTGGGAAGATTCTCTCAGTGGAAAATGGAGGTAGATGAAGCCTTATTTTGTTACAGGCCAATGATCTATATTACTTTTTTTAATTATATAGAAGAGTTGACTATTATTTTTAGGTAATGAAGGATTCAAACCTTTGAATGATGCTAATATTAATAAAATACATTTAAATATTTACAACCTCCGCTTAAGAGAAAAGTAAGAAACAAATTCATTGAACTTTAAGCATCGTTTTAAAGAATTATAAACTACCATATTACACAAAATATGTGCATCCCCTGCTCTCAACAATGACGCATCTGCTCGTAACAAACTACTTCTTATAAAGAAGTTTAGAAAGTAGAATTTAAACAATATTAAAATCATCTACATAAAATAATTAAAACATAGAGAATTATTTGTATATTACATATTTAACATCTATTTATTTATTTAAGGCTATATATATATATATATATATATATATATATATATATATATATATATATATATATTATAAAAGTAAAATATAATACAAGTTATATTATAATTGTTTTAAAATCTTATCAATATATTTTACTACAAATTGATCATTAAGTTGTGTTAAAGCAAATTCAGTCTTATAGTAATATTTTAGATTTCAAATGATTATATATTTTTTTCTTGTGAGCTTGTCAAATTAACATCAATGTACCTAGTGATTATTATATCAAACATGTTTAAATAATTCTTAGTCTTTAAAATAATTATAAATAATAAGGTAATATCAAGATCTAATATGTGAAATTTATAAAGGATTTAACATGTAAAAACTTTGTGAATAAAAAGATAAATATTTATAATAAGAATTGGGTGTGTGAAGATCATACACCTTTCTAATATAATCCTTGATATATTTTTTATTAGGTAAAAGTAGAGGTTTTGAAAGGATACCCAAATCTTAATACAAATGGGATTGAGAAGAATCACTAGTAGAAATTAAATCCTACTCAACACAGAGCACACCTAAGGAAGGAACACAACCAACCTCCTTAGAACTCAAAAAGCATCTAGTTATTGCCCATAGTAAAAAGTGGTATTGGACCATGATCTAGGAGGAAGCAAATTGACTCACCACCTCACAAGGTAAAAATCCCCAAAAGTAACCACTGCAGGAAAACCACGTTAGTCAATTGACTCCACCTGCTTACACTAAAAAGGAAGGAGGTAGAGCTTCCACTACATATTCATGATAAGGGTATTCATCCATGTTGCCTCCTAAAATTTTCTTATAATTTCACCCATCACATCATTTCCCCAATGTAATGTTTTCTCAGTGGTTGATTCTTTTTGCCACCATGTAGAGACCTATTCCTAAAAAATACACTTTCATTAGCAACATCATATTCATATATAAAATGTAGGTTTTCACAAATCCAAACATGGAATTATACTTCACTCCACATTAAGCTTGCATTCCATCTTTTTTTATACATGACAAATATTTTGCATAACAAAAACTGAAAATATCAACCATTTCATCCATAAATTATATAGAAAAACATAAATTCATCAAAATGAAAGGTCTTCCAAGGAGTGGATCATGACATCATCCCCTCGTTAGGCTTAACATAGTCCTATGTGTTTTAAATCATTACATCATAAAATACTATTTACAAAATATTTTCATATAGAAATGGAAAGTGTTTTTGCATATATGCTACTTTTTCAAAGTAGCGTTCTTTTCAATGTAATGGTCTCATCGAACTTTACATTGCACAAAAGTTCCCTTTCTCATTGATTTAGATTGAAACTCAAGGATTCTTACTAGTTGAACCTCTATAGCCTTGGGACTCTCCATTTGCAAATTAGAATAGTCCCATACATTCTTAGGGTTAGCAACATACTTTTTAAGCAATGAAATATGAAAGGTGTTATGAATCTTGGATAGATTGGATGGTAAGGCTAGTCGATATGCCACATGACTAATCTTCTATATGGTTTCAAAGGGTCCTAGAATGGATCATATTTTGTAGACTTGATAGCACTCTTCCTTGGTATCACCCTAAAAGACACTCTATCACCCACAAGAAACTCTCTTATTGATCTCTTAAGATTGGTATAGGTTTTATGATGATCTACCACTTCTTTCAATCTTTCTCTGATCACTTTTGGTTGTTTCTCCATTTCCTTGATCATGTTTAGTCCAAGTACAATCCAATCCTTTGGATTATTCCATGATAAGGACGTCCTGCATCTTCAACCATACAAAGCTTCAAATGAAACCATGCCTATGGTCGAATGATAACCATTATTGTAGGAAAATTCTACTAGATGCAAGTAGTCTTCACAATGAGTTTTTTGATCCATACAGTAAATGCAAAGCATATATTCTAGCACTCGATTCACTCTTTTATTTTGTCCATCATTCTCTAGATGGTAAGCATAATTAATGTTCAATCTAGTACCAATGGCACAATGCAAGGATTACCAAAACTCATATGTGAATTTTGGATCCCTATCAAATATGATTACCTCTAGAAAACCATGAAGTCAAAATATTTTCTTGGAAAATATATTAGCCATAACCACATCATCATCCTTGGTGTTCCTACGTATAAAGTTCACAACCTTGGTTAGTCTATTGATAACTATTAGAATTACGTCATGTTGAAACCTATTCTTGGATAATCCTACGATGAAATCCATAAAAATCACCTATAATTTTTGCATAGGTACATCATGTGGATACAAAAATCCAATCAGATGCCTATGTTCACTTTTATATTTTGACACTCGAGGCATTGAGAAACAAACTTAGTTATATCTCTCTTCATTCCTAGCCATAAGAATATCTTTTTCATATTATCTCTCATCTTTACTCCGCTTGGATGAGCAAAATATGGGGATTTTTATGCTTCACTCATAATCATTCTTCTCAAATTATCGATCTTAGGAATTACTAACCTATCCTAAAATATAAGAAACCATTCTTGATGTCAAATTCTTTTCATTAGGTTTCTCTTTCATCATTTCCCGAATTTGGTTGTAATATGCATCTTGATTTTGTATTTTCTTGATTGTTCCATCAAGTCGACATGGATGTGAGATAAAACTACTATGTGTCTTATTTCACTCGGTGCATCAATAACTTTTTTATCTTTTCCTTTTATATACTCAATGCCAAAATCATATTCAGTAAGTAATTCCATCCACCTCTTCTACTTAGAATTGAGCAAAGGTTGAGTAAATATGTATTGTAGACTTTGATGATATATCCTAAACTCAAAGGGTCTACCAATTAGATAATGTTACCAACTCTTGAGAGCAAATGTTACAACTGCCAACTCTAAATTATGGTTCTCATAATTAACCTCATGTATTTTTAGTTTTCTAGATCCATAGGCTACCATTGCTTCTTCTTATGAAAGCACTCCACCCAAGCCTTTCAATGATGCATCAGTATAGACATAAAAACTTCCCTGAGGATCAAGTATCTTT